>LNAC01000645.1:495188-553559 GCA_002007465.1 Ailurus styani | reverse complement strand
GCTTCCCCCTCTCTCTCTCTGCCTGCCTCTCTGCCTCCTTGTGATCTCTCTCCCTCTGTGAAATAAATAAATAAATAAATCTTTTAAAAAAAAATTAAAAAAAAAATCTTCCAGGGGTGCCTGGGTGGCTCAGTCGATTAAGCATCTGCCTTCTGCTCAGGTCGTGATCCCAGGGTGTCCGGATCAAGCCTCATATCAGGGTCCCTGCTCAGCGTGGAGTCTGCTTCTCCCTCTCCCTCTGTCCTTCTCCATGGTCATGCACTCTCTCTCAAATAAATAAATAAAATCTTTAAAAAAAATCTTTTCAAGGAAAACTCCAGGCTCAGATTACTTCATTAGTGAATTTTATCAAACATTTAAAAGAAGAAATACTACCAATCTGATACAACTCTTTCAGAAACTAATGGAGGAAGGAATACTTCCCAACTCATTTTATGTGGCCAGCAGAACCATGATACCAAATCAGTAAAAAAATTATGAGAAGAAAACTACAGACAATTATCCTTCATGAACATAGATACATACATTCTCAACAAAATATTAGCAAGCCAGGGGTGCCTAGGCGGCTCAGTTGATTAAGCGCCCTACTGGGTTTCAGTTCAGGTCCTGATCTCAGGGTCCTGGGATAGAACCTTGCATGGAGCCCCACATATATGGAGCCCTACATGGAGCCCAGCATTGAGCTCTATGTTCAGTGGGGAGTCTGCTTCCTCCTTCTCCCTCACCCTCAGTTCCTCCCTCTTCAATACCCCCCACCACTCACACATGTATGCTCTCAAATAAATAAATAAATAAATCTTTTAAAAAGAATAGAGTAATCTGCCTTATTGACTAAAAAGCCTATGCCAAACTGAGGGCTACAGAAGGAAGGGTGAGTGGCGAGATGGGGTAACTGGGTGATGGGTATTGAGGAGAACACATGTGGTGATGAGCACTGGGTGTTATAGGCAACTAATGAATCATGAATGCTACATCAAAAACTAATGATGTACTGTATGCTGGCTAATTGAATATAATAATAAACATTTTTTAATTAAAAAAATTTATGCCGCCTGTGTTCTCCTCGAGGATTTTGATGGATTCCTTTATATGATCTTCTTATTACATGAAGAAAAAAGAAAAAGTATTTCTGTTCTCACAACTTCTATTCAACATTGTATTTGAAGTCTTATTCAGGGTAATAAGCAAGAAATTATATATAGATATATATAATAGAAAATAAAATAATACAAATAAACAAAACTCTTCATGTGTTGATGAAATGACCTAGTTTGTAAAAAAAAAAAATCCTGAGGTATCTACAAAAAGCTATAAGAATACTACAATGGACTGGACTGAATGCTTGTGTCCCTCCCCAATTTAAAACTAAAATCTTAACCCCCCATGTGATGGTATTAGGAGGTGGGTTATGAATGGGATTATGAATGGGATTAGGGCCCTCATAAAAATAATTCTAGAAAGCTCTATCATCCCCTTCTACCATGTGAAGACACAGCAAACAAGGAAACAGACCCTCACCAGAGACACCAAATCTGCCAGTGCCTTTTACTTGGATTTACCAGCCTCTAGAACTGTAAGAAAGAAATTTCTGTTGTTTATAAATCTCCCAGTCCATGGTATCCTGTCATAGCAGCACAAACAGACAAGGACAAGTATGTAAGTTTAGCAATGTCACAGGATACATAGTCAATATTAAAAAATCAAGTATTTCTATATATTAGCAATGTAGAATTGGAAAAACTGATATTTTAGACTATTCTATCCCTAATTAATTATCCTGTCCTCTTTTAAAAAAATTAACTAACCATATATAACCATATATAACCATCTATCTCTGTGTCAATACTCAGGGTTTTTTTTTAAAGATTTATTTATTTATTTGAGAGAGAGAGAGAGAGAGAGAGAGAGAGAGAGAATGAGTAGGGAGAGGGGCAAAGGGAGAAGGAGAGAGAATGTCCAACAGACACTGTGCTGAGGGTGGAACCCCACATGAGGCTCAATCTCATGACCCTGAGACCATGACCTGAGCTGAAACCAGGAGTTGGAAGCTTAACCAACTGTGCCACTCAGGTGCCCCATGTTTGAAAAATACTCAAGAAAATGAGAGGGTATGCAACAGACTGGGAGAAAGTATTAGCAAAACAGATGTCTAATAAAACAATTTATATCCAGAATATATAAAGAGCTCTTAAGAGCCAATAATGAGAAGACAAATAATCCAATTAAAAAATAAGCAAAAGGTAAAGAAACATTTAATGAAAGAAGATATATGAATGGCAGATAAACACATGAAAAGAAAATCAACATCTTTAGTCATTAGGAATGTGCAACCTAAAATCATAATAAAATACTACTCACACCCATAGCTAAAATTAAGAAGACTGCCAATACCAAGACTTAGCAAGGATGGAGAGCTAATGGAACTCATAAATTGTAGGTGAGAACATAAATGATACAATCACTTTGGAAAACAGTTTAGCAGTTTCTTATAAAATTGAAAATATAACTACCTATGACTTGTAGGTATTTCTCAAGAGGAAAGAAAATATATGTTCATACTGAGACTGAATATTCATAAAAGGTTTATTCATAATAATCAAAAACTGATGAGAACTCAATTATCCATTAAACGGATAAACAATTTGTGTTAGATCCATACATTCAGAAGTAAGAAGGAACAAGTTACTGGTATATGCAACATGGATGAATCTCAAGAACATGCCAAGTGTAAGATGCTTATTAACTCACAAGGCTACATATCGCATAATTCCATTTACATAAAACTCTAGTAAAGGCAACTCAATCTCCGGTAATAGAAAGCAAATCGGTGTGTGCTTTGTGTTTGTGGCAAGGGTGAGAACTGACTTAAAAGGGAAATTTTGGGGATAATAGAATGCTTTATATCTTGACTGTAATGATTGTTGATGGGTATATACATTTATCAAAACTCTTCAAACTGTATATTTAAAGTGGTTTCATTTTAATACATGTAAATTATGCCATATAAAAGGTGATTTTTAAAACATCATTTTAATTTACATTAACTAAACAAAGGAGACAAAAATGAGATGACTATCTCAATAGATGTAGAAAAATCCCTTGTTAAAATTTACTTTCTACTCATAAAAACTCAACAACCTTGAATAAGAGGTAAACTGCCTTAAGAGGTATCCACTCTACAGAGAAGCTAGAGTAAACATTATACTTATTAGTGAAATGTTGAAAGCTTTCCCTTTGAGAATGAGACTAAGACAAGGATACCTTCTATCTATTCTTCTATTCAACACCATAATTACATGACCTAGCCAGTTCAGTTAATAGATGATAGATAGATAGATAGATAGATAAATATAGAGATCAGAAAGAAAATTTATTCACAAATATATTTGTATACATAAAAAGTCCAAAAGAATCGAGTTAGTCTTAGAATTAACAAATAGTTTAGCAACATTGTTGCATATGAAGAAAAAAATCACTGCATTTTTATATACCAACAACAATCCATTACAAAGTGAAATTTTAAAAGATAACACTTATATTAGCATCACAAAAGATCCGATACCTAGGAAAGAATCTGATGTATGGTATGTTTAGAGGTCTACACAGAAAACTATGAAATTTTTTTAATAAAGAAAACCTAAACCAATGGAGAGATCCTAATCTTCATGTACCAGAAGACTCAATAAAGAATAAATGTCAATCCTCCCCAAATTAATTAACTATGATTCCAATTAAAATCCTAACCTTTTGGTCAAAATTGACAGTGGATTCTGAAATTTATAATACAAATGCAAAGTGTCTAAAATACCCCAAGCAATATCAAAGAACAACAACTCTCGTGGATACAAAAAGTTATATAGCTATAGTAATAAAGATAATGTGGTATTGGCACAAGAATACTCAAATAGACCAATAAAATGGAATAGGTATCCAGACACACACATATAGTTGCATTTGATTTACAACAAAAGTGGTGCTTGCAGGGCAATGGAGAAAATCTCTTCAAAAATGTTGGGTAAATTGTATAGCCCTATATTAAAAACTGAAATTTGGGCGCCTGGGTGGCTCAGTGGGTTAAAGCCTCTGCCTTCAGCTCAGGTCATGATCTCAGGGTCCTGGGATCGAGGCCCACATCGGGCTCTCTGCTTGGCAGGGAGCCTGCTTCCTCCTCTCTCTCTGCCTGACTTTCTGCCTACTTGTGATCTCTCTCTCTCTGTGTCAAATAAATAAATAAAATTAAAACAAAAACAAAAACAAAACTGAAATTTGATGCCAATCGCAACCAATTTACAAAATTCAATTTCAGAGGAATTGGAGATTTAAACGTGAAAGGCAAAACAATACAACTTTTGGATTAGGGAAAGATTTTAATAGGCTACACAAAAAATAGCACTGTTAGGAAAGAATAGATTGATAGATTGGATTAACTATTTCTAATTATTGAAACCACTGAGAAAACAAAAGAGACATTAGAGTAAATGATATCTGTAGTAAAGTAACAAAAGGCTTACATCCAGAGTGTATGAAGAATTTCTTGCATGTCAACAAGTAACCCAACCCAAAATAAAAATGAGCAAGAGGGATCCTTGGGTGGCTTAAGTGCCTGCCTTCAGCTCAGGTCATGACCCCAGGGTCCTGGGATCGAGTCCCTTATCAGGCTCCTTGCTTAGCAGAGAGCCTGCTTCTCCCTCTGCCTGCCACTCCCTCTGCTTGTGCGTGCTCTCTCTCTCTCTCTCTCTCTGACAAATAAATAAAATCATTTTTAAAAATTAAAAAAAGACAAAAATGAGCAAGAGATTTGAACAGGCATGTCATCAAAGTGGGTGTCTAAATGGCCAATGAACATATAAGAAGGTGCTAAACTTCATTAGTCATCAAATTAAATGCGCTATAAGATACTATTACATACCTAGCAGAAGGGTTAAAATGAAGACTTGTAATACTATGTTGGTGAGGATGTAGAGCAACAAGTATTCCCATACATGGTTGATGGAAGTGTAAAGGGTCACAATCACCAGGTAACCCTGGCATTATTACTAAAGCTGACTTACCCACACCCTATGATCTAACATTTCTAGGTGCACTCCAACAGAATGAGAGCATCTGTGCCATCAGGTTATAAATGAAAGAACATTCATAGCAAGAATACTTGTAAAAAGACACAACTGCATACATCCAAATACTTACTAATGTGGATTAAGATGCAGCAATGAAAATGAACAAGCTACACCTACATATGACATGCTCAATTTTTGGAGCAAAATAAATCAAAACCAAAAGATTATGTACTATATAACTCCATGTATGGAAACTTCATCAACAAGCAAAGCTATAATTTTAGAACTAGTTAGTTTAGAACAAGTTCTATAATTTTAGAACTCAGGCTAAGAGTTACCTTTGGGAGGAAGAGATAGTGACTGGGACAGACACATAGAGATAGCATTTCTGAAGTCCTGGCAATATTCAATTTCTTGACCTGAGTGGTGGTTAGACAAATCTATTCATTGTGTTGTTCATTTATTTTATGTGTATGTTCCCATGTGCATGCTGTATTTCAGAATTTTAAGTAAAAAAATCAAAAAAGATATTAACCTTACAGAAAACTCCCAAAGCTCAAATGTATATGAAAAGATGTCCATAATCTTTAGTAACCAGAGAAATGCAAATTAACAGTACGATATCACTTTACATCTTTTAGACTGGCAAAAACAGCTTCACTGTATTAATTATTGGCAGGAATGTGCATAAGAAGTCCCATTCAATGATGTTGGAAGCCTAGACTTACCAGGCCATTCTGAGGGGTATGGGGTGTGTGTGTGTGTGTGTGTGTGTGTGTGTGTGTGTGTGTGTGTGTGTGTGTGTGTGTGCGCGCGCGCACGCACACACACGTGTATCGTCTATGACCCAGCAACTCCAGCCTTCACTATATATTCCAAGGAATTTCCTACACAGATCCAGCAGACAGGTAGTAGAATGTTTACTACAATGTTATTTGTGGTGGCAAGGTATTGATTCACTTTTGGGTCCATCTTTGGAAATGGCATAGCCGAAATGTGGCAATTTCCATAGAAATTTCCATAGGAATTTCCATAGAAATGTGGCAACTCCATAGATACCAAGCAAAATTAGAAACAACAAAGTAGGGGCACCTGGGTGGCTCAGTCAGTTAAAATTTTGACTCTTGGTTTTGGCTCAGGTCATGATCTCGGGTCCTGAGATGGAGCTTCACGACAGGCTCCACACTGGGCAGGGAGTCTATTTCTCTCCCTTTTCCTCCCCCTCTGCCCCTCCCCCCTGCTCATGCACTTGTTCTCCCCCCTCTCTCTCAAAATAATTAAAATTTAAAATATATATATATATATATAAAATAAGTAGCCAGGATCAGACACCAACTTAACCAAATGGTCAAAGTTAATACCACCAGTAGTGGAACAAACTGACATAATGTGCTTCCTAATGATCACTAACAAAAGAAAATCATCACTTCTATGGTAGGTACTCTTGCCAAATGTGTAACCCAAATTTAAGCAAAAGGAACCATCAGAGAAATACAAATTGAAGGGCATTTGGGGTGCCTGGGGGGCTCAGTCAGTTAAGCGTCTGATTCTTGATTTCAGTTAAGCGGGTCATGATTTTGGGGTCCTGGGATTAAGCCCCACGTCAGGCTCTGTGCTCAGGGCAGAGTCTGCTTGTCCCTCTCCCTCTGCTTCTCCCACAAATAAACAAACAAATAAACAAATAAAATCCTTAAAAAAAGAAAATTAAAAAAAATTGAAGGGCATTCGACAAAGTAGCTGGCTTGTACTGGTCATGTGTCAAAGTCATGAAAGACAGAAGCAGGCTGAGAACTCTTCCAGGTTAAAGGAGACTAGAGACATGGCAACTAAAATGGGATTTTAAATATATCTTGGACCTGAAATAGGACAACAGTGAGACTAGTGGCGAAATGTGAATCAGGTGTCTAGGTTACAGTGTCATATTGATGTTAATTGACTGATTTTTTAACTATAGGTACATAAGGTATTAACACTTTGGGAAACAATAAAGAGTATGTGAGGGGCGCCTGGATGGCTCAGTCGGTTAAGTGTTTGACTTCAGCCCAGGTCATGATCTCAAGGTCCTGGAATCCAGGCCCGCATTGGGCTCTGCAATCAGAACCATCAGAGAAATACAAATTGAAGGGCATTTGGGGTGCCTGGGGGGGGGCTCAGTCAGTTAAGCGTCTGATTCTTGATTTCAGTTAAGCGGGTCATGATTTTCGGGTCCTGGGATTAAGCCTGCTTGTCCCTTTCCTTCTGCCTCTCCCCTCCCCTGGTTCATGTTGTCTCTCTCAAATAAATAAAATCTAAAAAGTAGTGACTTTTATAATTTTAGGATATAATTCACATACCATAAAATTCACCCTAGGTTACAGTTCGGTGGTCTTTCGTATATTCATGAAGTTGTGCAACCATCGTCAGAACATTAATTCCAGAACATTTACACCACTCCAGAGAGAAACCCTATACCTATGAGCAGTCATCCCCCACTCCCTTCTTCAGCCAGCCCCTGGCAACTATTTGTCTGCGGTCAGACTCTCTAGACTTGCCTATTCTGAACATTTTAAAGAAATAGAATCATACACCATGGAGCCTGGGTGTCTGGCTTAATGTAATGTAGTCAAGGTTCATCCAGTGTTGAAGCATCCATTGGTACTTTATTCCTTTTTATGGCTGAATAATATTCCATTGTATGGATATATCCCCCTTTTCAATCCATTCATCAGTTGAGCACTTGGGTTCCACCTTTTAGCCATTTTAAGTATGAAGAGTAGGGGAACCTAGGTGGCTGAGTTAAGTGTTAGCTCAGGTCACAGATCTCATGGATCATGAAACCCAGCCCCCCATTGGGCTCCACCCTCGACAAGGAGTCCGCTTGAGATCCTCTCTACCCCTCCACCCACTCACACGAGCTCTCTAAAATAAATAAATCTTAAAAAAAAAAACAAGAGTAGTGCTGCTATGAACATGTATTTCTTCCAATATCTATTTCCAATTATTTCGGGTGTATACATAGAAGCAGAACTGCCCCGTCATACTGTGACTTGATTTAACGTTCTGAGGCACTGCCAAACCTTTCAGAAAGGGCTGCCCCATTTTAAACTCCACATAAAGCACTTTGTATTACTTTTTGTAACTTTTTTAAAGTCTGAAATTGTTCCAAAATGGAAAGCTTAAAAAAAAAAAGTCAGTTTGCTGTGTATCTTTTAGGAAGATCCAACACACTGATGTTCATCCCTTTTTGGGGGCTGAGATGATTGAGAAAAAGCAACCCCCACCCCGGTCATTTGTACCCTGCATCTTGTTTTGGGGATCAATTCAATACTGGCCCATTGGACATGAGGGGGAAATGAAAACCCGACCATGTAAGGAGTTCCTCCCAGCAGGCCCCATTGTCAACACTCTTTTTTTTTTTAATGACAAAGGGGCTCAAAGAGCATCACAAGTATGGGAATGGAGACGGGAGAAAGTAAAGGGCTTTTGATAATTAGGAGGTATTAAATATAACCATGCTGCCCAGAGACCTTTATCACTCTTCCAAGGATGTCAAATACCTCAAGAACAAGGGACTGTCTCTCCCAGGACACAGGTGCCAGTGGTTTTGGTGCAGAATTAGATGATACAACCAACAGGTGGGTAAAAAGCCAGAAGACACACACACACACACAAAAAAAAGCACAATCGTTTCAAAGCTCCAAGTCATTAGCTTTATTTTTACTGAATTCAGCATGGGGTGACAAAAGTACATTATTATCACGATAATCAACTATTACATACAGGCCTTTCACCATTATTCACTTCCCACTTTAAATCTGTTAATTCATATTAATTAAAAATACATGATCTCTTACTAAAAATCTTCAAATTCATATACCCAAGGGTTTATAACTTCTCAAAAAGTTATATTCCTTTCTTATGAAGAATGTAATGGTTTCAACTGCTAGGTCTTTTTTTTTTTAATGTTCAGAGGATTACATTTATTTACCAGGAGCAGACAAACAAAACATAATATAAACATAGTTTTCCAGAAGCTATTTCCATCCTTTTCTTCCTTTTCTCTTGCAAACTGGTGACTTATCTTTACAAGATCTCTTTCATTCCATAAGAAAGGTGCTCATCTGGGGGTGCCTGGGTGGCTCAGTCAGTTGAGCATCCTACTCTTGATTTCGGCTCTGCACTCAGATGGGCTCCACACTCAGTGGCGAGTCTGCTTGGGATTCCCTCTCCCCCTCTCACCCTGTCCCTTCTCTCTCTGCCCCCAACCTCTCTTACTCTCTAGGATGAATAAAAAAATCTTTGGGGGGGAAAAAAGCAAGCTGCTCTTCTGGTTTTAGAAGAGATGGTGAACGGTGGTAAAAAATCCAGTTTACTTAAATTCCAGAGTTCACTTCAGGGAGCAAATGATGGGGTGGAAATGTTGGGGCAGAGTGAGGGAGATGGATTCCAGGAAGACTGAATCACTCACAGAAGTTACAGGGCTGTGGTAGAGGGAGACCAAAGCTAAACTGGGTTCTGGCATGTGGGCAAGAAGCCAAATGAGGGACAGTGAGGTTAGCAGGGTAGTGTGACAGGGCCCATGCAGGTGCTAAGCTTGTAACAGTAATTACAACAGAAACCAAATACTAATTAATAACAACATGTAAGTGATTAATCTTTTAGACTTGAGGCAGAGAGGAGGAAGGAAGGATGACCTTACACCTTTTCTCTGGTTCATGAGGTTTCCTAGGGTGGTATATGAGAGCATCTTGGGTAAAATCAGAAAAAAATCATTCTTTGCTAAGGTGATCAGCTGATGACAGCTCATGAGAGGCCCATTCTCTATACTCTGTCCAATGTTAAAGCCCACTGGTTTATGCCTTCTGGAAAAGTTATTCCAAACCCACATAGGTGAAGCCCTAAGGACACAACCATGGAGAATGTGTTTCCAGGTAGCCTGAAACCCAGCAGACAATGTAGCTGTTGCCCAAGAAACACAGAAATCTACATTGTATGCCAGGTTCATGCCCCAGACCTGGATGTTGGCCTTATAAATCCTCCCCACATAGGATTTCAACACAACTGCCTGTTGCAAAGTTCCTCGTATTTACCGTGTCTAGCACACTGGAAAGACAGCTCAGAATGTGCTGCTGGGACTTACCAACACTAAGTCTACAAGTGAAAGCTCCTTAAACTGTCATACCATCCAACTGTCCTTACTTAATCACACTTAGAATGCTATTTAAAAGTCAAGAAGTGAAATGGATGGATGGATGGATGGATGGATGGATGGATGGATGGATGGATGGATGAGATACACAGGTAGATAAGTAGGTAGGTAGACAGATGGTTTTATGACCAGATGATACCTCCCACATGGGGAAAAGAGGGGAAAAAAGAAAAGAAAACCAATCTAAGATTCCTCCTTCTTATGGTCTCTGGATTCTTCCTTCTTGTGGTGCTGAAATCAAATATACCTCGGCATTCATAATCCTGGATGGTTCCCACCTTCACCCATGTGTGTGCGTGTATGTAAATCAGGGTAAAGCTTTGATTATTAAGGACTTCCCAGTAACCTCACTCGGGATGCTGTAACAGAGGCTTAAAGATGCCATCAGAGACCCAGTAGCCAGATGTAGCTACTGATTACAAAAGACAGGATCTACACTGGCTACTGAGCCATTGAGGGTACCTACGCCTGCCGGCAGCTAGGTGGTGATCCGCAGCCTTCTGGGGAGGGGCTCTGTGGAAGGAAAGAGGAAAAACATCAATCCTGGAGACTTATGTGGAAATGATATCAATAAATCTTAATTCCATATTTTCTTTATTGATGTTCTAACAATAATCCCACGTACGGAGTCTGAAACAAGCTCTAGATTTATTTCCTTAGTGTATATGGATTTGAGTGATATGGAGGAAAGTGCCAGATACTCTCTCAGCTGCTAGAGATCCAGCACCAAACCAAACAGATGAAAATCCATGCCTTTCTGCAGTGTACAGAATTGTGAGAAAAATCTACAACTGGTTATTAGACACGTTTTTGCAGTGGAAGGTTATATATGAAAAACAAAGAACTGAGCAAACAAACAAGGAAAAAGCCCAACCCACCATTTTCTTGTGGTCTTGGAGCACTTTTTGTTTATACCACTTGAACTTGGCTAATCTAGCCATGATGCACATACGTAAAATACATGGCAGTAAAAAAATGTTATTTCCCCGCTATAAATTGAGGATGATCTAGTTATTTCTATGAAATGTCTGAAACACCAAAGGAAACTGCAAAAAAAGATATGTCACAGAGTATTCAAAGCAGCAGCTCACCAGGCTGTCAGCTTTGAGCCTTCCTCCCATAATCCAATACAGGTATAAAATAAAGTTAGAGGATAGGTGTCCTCTCCATTCAGTCATTCATTCCTTCATTCACCCCAGAAATGCCTACTGAGTGCCTTTTCCGTACTTTATGGCAGGCACTGGGGATATGACAGTGCCCAAAGTCAAAGATGAAAGGTGTGCGTAGGCAAAGGCAAAAAAGAAACTCAATTGATAGGTGTGATCATTTCCCAGAGGAATGCCATGGTGAAGAGGAATGCTATTTTCGTAAGCAGTCAGGGAAAGCCTCGCTGTGGGTGTGACATTTGAGCAGCTCCCTGAAGGTAGAGGAGGAGAACTGTCACGTACCTGGGGTGAGAAAGAACACGGCAGAGGGAGGCTAGAGTTGGAACAAAGGCCCCAAAGCAGCACAAAAACCTGGTGTCTTCGAAGGCGAAATTCTTATATTAGCACATGACCACTGTGGCCAATTATTATGTTTGACTTTTAAGATTATTCTAGAATGTAAATGACCACACGACTTTGCTCTTGAGTACATGTTTTTGACTCCTACCTTCGTAGGAATGTAAAATGCTTTGGCTATCACTTGGAAAAGATTTAGAAAAGTTATCATCAGTCGGAAGAAAGGCTACACTTAGAACTTGACTGGACAGGTCAAATATTTGCTGCCAAGAAAAGTGCCTTTAAAAAAACTGTTGTTAGCTATGAGAAAAGATGACCAGCTTTCTGGGAGCTCTAAATATATATGTTTCAAGGGAATGATTTAACTATTTAATCACAGATGTCTAATTTTAAGAGAGAACCTACTTGCCAAGTTATAATAATAGTGTTTCACCAGGTGGTTAAATCTTAGGGGAGGAGGCTGAAATTTACAAGGTGAAGTAGGTTTTTGTTTGATTGCTCGTTTTTTTTCCTCTCTTTTTAAATAAATTAAAACCAATTCCACCTATGAAGTACATTTTGGCACTGCCTGAAAGCCTGGGCATACCTACCAAGGTGGAAATAAAGACTTCTTGTGTAGGTTTGGCTGAATATCATCCTCAATGTAAAATAAAGCATTTAAGAACACGCCAATTGACATTTCATAAACCACTAAAACTAAATGTTCATAACTCTACTTTTATGAATAAGACCGGCCATTACAGTGAAACAAGGGTTTAGTTTGGTTAGTTTTAATGCCAAAATCCAAAGGATTATCTTTTATAAGTTTTGGTTTATATTTAAAGTAGAAGGATATGTTCAATTGTGAACGCTTGCCCAACCTATCCTCCAAATGTCCTTAAATGTAGAGGACTATGAAATTAAGATGGTCTTTTTCCCCTTACTTCTAAACTTATCTAGGTAATACAACAAGGTTTAAAATGTAAATAAGAGTTTATTAGAGGCATCACTATATAGATTAGTGTCAACCACCATCAATAAATACAAATTTTTCAACTTCATTAAAATATACAATAGAATATCTCAGGAATATACGACAGCAAAGAGTATTAACCAATAACACATTTCCAAAGTTTAGAGGTCAAAGTCAAAGAAAAGGAATCGGGTCCAACTAAAAATGTCACATTATGTAATTCCATTATTTAACAATGAACAAGCCAGTACAGCCCCAGGGCTGGGTGACAAAACTGTAACCGAAGTACTTGCTGCAAGTTTGCTGCAAGTCTCACTCGCAGTGCAAACAAACAAACAAACAAACAAAAAAACCAAAGACAATAATTTTTAAAAATTCTGTCCATTCTGGCTACAGACCATTGATTGGAGGTATACAGAATGGGAAAGAGAGTCTTAAGGGGAGAAGACTGATTAACAGTGAAGCCTGCCACCTGCTGTTGAAAAGCCTGCTTGGAACTGGGATAAAGACCACTTCTTGAGATGTTAACCTAGAATCGAAAGAGCTTCCCCTCCAGAATTAGAACAGGGGTGACCTACAAACCAAATGAAGAAGTAAAGAAACCCGCTGATGTTTAAAGCGAAGATGACAGATATAAAATGGCATTCTCATCAAAGTTCCACTAGAAATGAAAGAAATGCAGTTTCGTGGGTCATTCAACTAAAGAAGGGTAGATTTTACCCTGTCTCTTTAAGGGATTAGTGGGACAATTCTATTTGGCCCCCAAAAAGTGTCACCGACTTTAGAAATTGTAATTTTGGAAAAGAAATGCTGACCCCGAGCATGGTAGGTACATGGAAGTCAATGGAGGGGAATGAACAACTTCATAGCACTGCCAGAATGTTCACTTTCCCAAGTCAAAACTGTCAGATTGGGCTCTAGGTGTCCTCTCCGACCCCCATCCATGAGATCTCACATATTTTAGGGCATGTACCAGCAAGTTTCTGTAACTCAGTGGGAGTCCAGTCAACTTCTAGAATATATTTATGGATTTGACAGAACACACCCCAGAATGCTATCCTAACAAAGTCAGAGCTTCCCTTAGAAGTGAACATGGGGTAGATCTCACGTAAGTTTTCTGACCACACACACACACACACACACACACAAGGAAATGTTGGACAGGTCTGTCACACCTTGATTGTGCTGACAGCATCACGGGCGTCCACATTACATTCTAACGCCTCAAACACAGGAAATGTGTACAGTCCTTTGTACACCAATTATACCTCAATAAATTTGTTTACAAGAAAACAAAACAACTAACAAACTGCCTCCCACGTGATTAAGAACAAAAAGTCTCCTGAAGTAAAATACAGCCCCAGAAAGAAATGCACACATATACGCACCAGGTGCCACAGGGTGAAATGATGTCAGAGGCAAAAACCAACCTTTTAAATACAGGTGACTAATTCAAGTACGTTCTTATGAACTTGGGATTCCTTTTCTGTGACGGTGAGAGCGTCTGAGCCAGGGTCTCAACACAGCCGGTGTGTGGCGGCGTCCCATCCAGCTCTCACATACCTGAGATCCCATGACCAGACTGACCGAAAACATTCACACCAGCTGACGGTCACTTGATTCTCACATCACTCTATTTAGTAAATTGCTCTGCAAGTCAAGCTAAAGAGCAAGGTGAACCTTTTCTGAGACGCTCCTGCTCAAGACATTAAAAAATAAATAAATAAATAAATAAATAAATAAATAAATAAATAAATAAATAATAAGACCAGCCCTGCCAGATCATTCTAGTCTGAACAGGCCTGGGAAGGGATGGGGTTGGCACAAGATCCTAAAACAAGCTTCTAAAGGCGAAACCACTTAGAACCCATAAAGACAGACTCAGACTAGTTTCTTAAGAATGATATTTAGCAATTAGACACATGCCTTTAATCCTTCTCAACGAAAACCAAACTTTTTTTTTACACAATCACTGGATAAAAACATGAATCATTTTACTCATTAAAAAACGCTCCAAGAAAGAAGATAATTTTCACCTAAGTAACAGCCTTCTTATGGACAAGTTCCAGAAATTAACTGAACTCAAATCCATGTGCAAATACATCTCGTTGTCACTCTCCCCAACTCTGAAAGGAACCCCCTCAATTCACTTCATGCAGTGTGCAAATGGAGTGAGGAACTCTTATCAAAGAAAAAAAAGTAATTTGCATTCTATCAATAGTTAAGAAAAAAAGAAAGAATATCAAAACAAGGTGACTGTTTTCTGAACCTATAAATAACCAAGCAAGCAGTTGCCCCAAGGTTCCCTGACTTTTATTTAATCACAGTTAACCCATTACGATGCCACATCATTACTTGGGTCTTTCTAAAACTGGTCTCGTTTCTAAGCTTGGTGCTATTTTCTAAAGGCACCCATATCGGACACCCCTAAGACTGCATGTTTCATTTACAATCAAATCTCCACCACGCCTCTGCACTGTACAAAACTCCGTTGGTCACTGAAGTTGTCCACGGTGCTAAAGTCTTCATTTGGTCTCTCTTCGCTCTTCCCATCAAGTTTTACTCAGCTTAGACGGACCGAAGAGGAGCGAATACTTATCCTCCACACACTGCCTGGCCCACTGCTCTTCCCCCTTGGCCAGGCCCATCTCAAAGAGATTCTTCTAGGATTCTAACGGGCCTTCCCAAAGTCTTCTGGAAAGTCAGCTACACGCTACCCAGGCCCAACTTCCAAATCACTCAGTCAGTGTCTCAGCCAAAAACACAAGCCAAATTGCTCTTCAGTTATTGATTTAGAAATGTGTCTCCCTCTGAGAATGAGCTCTTTGAGGGTTAAGAACTGAGTCTTATTCTTTTGAGATTCCCCAGGTACTAGCATGGCACCCTGGATCAGAGTCATCTTTTAGTAAGTATTTGTCAAAGAAGTCTGAATGAAGTGCCTGGCATCTGTACTAACACACTTTGAAAAATAAACCAAGGGGTGGGTGTCTGGCTGGCTCATTTGGCAGAGCATGGGACTCTTGATCTCGGGGTTGTGGGTTTGAGCCTCACACTGGGTGCAGAGATTACTTAAAAACAGCACCTTTGAAAAAAAGAAAATAAATCAGAAAATACTGAGAGTATCTCCATTTCAGGAAAATTATATTTCTTTATCCTTTAAACAATATTGGCTTCCCATCTTAGTTTTATGGTACCTTACTGTAAGATTTGTGGGTGCTTATAAGATCAAGCTATTTGTAGAAGAGTCTATTTTCCTAACAGAGTGTAGGCTAGTGATAGCACTGTCTCAGGGCACATGTTCCTATATAATGCCTTTCGGTACAGAAGAGTCCTGGGGGTTCGGGAAGGCTCTCTTAAACGCCCCCATTCCACATAAGGAAGCCAAGATCTACTCTAGCAGAATGAAAAAACTCGAGACAACCCAACAGGGAATGGTAGGGGAGGGAAGAGAACAGAAGAAAAGAACAAAAGGAACAACCATGTGTTACCATTTCTTTTGCTTGTGAAGGTTACAAAATGAATTATCTTGTCATCAGAGGAAGCCTCTTCTAAAAACCAGAGGTGTCTACCGGAAGTAGTACTGGGCTTCAATTATTATGAGGTCTATAGTAGTGTGTGGATTTGTTAAAATTATTGGTTTGGGTAAATGGTTCATACCACAAAGGAAAACGGCAAACAGCCAACGGATACACGTGAAAACCTGGAGGGGCTAATAAAAAGGTTTGAAAAGACGGGGGGGCTACATGTATAGATCATGTCTCTTGTTATTATCTGATGACCTATGGCTACAACACCCACAAGACATTCACCAAGAGGAACAGGATGACAACATGGATTCTACTTGTGTAACAGAGAAACCAGGAAAGCTAACTGGCATTTGTAAAGACTGTCCCGATACATGCTAAATAAAGGAAAAAGACAGAATTGGCTATTTTTAAACTTCTAGAGAACGGAAGAAAACCAGCAGTATGAAGTATCAAGTATTTGCTCCCACAGTGATCGCCACCCAGTGGATGTGTGACCAGTTCAACTGGTCATAAAGAAACCAAAAGTGTTTTGGTGGTAAGAACTCAGGACTGACCACGGGCCCTGAAAAGTCATGACGACAGCATTTTTCTCACCTTCCTCCCTCCTTATGAGTTGATGCCGGACTAGGTCTATGCTCCCAGTGGAAGGTTTTTGCTATTATATGGATAGTTCTGTCGAGCACACATCAGTAATTAGAGAAACACTATTCATCTAATTAAAATGAGCCAGATTCAAAACAACAAAGACAAAAATATCCAATGATGAAGCTCGCTGCTTACAAGTGGAGATGGATTTGTGAGATCACAAAAGCAGTCTAGGATGTAAAAAGGAAGAGGGATAGTGAAGTGGAAGGGCCATGGAAAAGGACAAAGGGCAAAGAGGAGAGATGTAGGTCAGTACAGCCCAGGGGGAAAGAAAGGGGTGTAAGGGAAGCCACCATACGTAGGTACAAGGGCTCAGCTTCGTGGGTAGTCCTGGTAACTAGGTGGAGGAAGGGTATCAGATGGAGACAACCGGAAGTTGGGAGGGGAAGGATACAGGAGGAGGAGTAACTCTCAGGGGAGTTTAAAAAAAAAAAAAGTTTGAGAAGGTGAGCATGCCTTTCACGCAGATTATTCACAGGCCTGAGCAAAGGCAAGAGATGAAGGAAGGAAGTCTCTCTTCCTGTGCAAGGTTGGGGGAGATGCGGTGGCAAGGTTTATCGCTAAGTTGAAAGGGTAAATAACAGAAACACAACTACTGTTTATATTCATGGTAACACAGGGGAAATCTGGTTCCTCTTTCTAGGAGTGGAGAAAGGGGTCAGGAGAGATAGTGGGCACAAAAGGATAATATAACCTTGAAAGGACTGGCTAAAGAGGGTAAGAGAATATGTGTGTATGTGGCGGTGGGCGTGGGGGTAGGGGTAATCTGGGGAGTGTGAATGGCAAGGTATTGTGATAGTGATTTTCAGTCAAAAAGGAATAGCAAGGAATTGCATTTCCAGAAAATAGCCGGGCTTGAGAAGCTGAAAAATGCAGGAGAACCCTCAACTTCTAATGAGAGCACACTAGATGTAAGTAGGCAAGGCTAGAAGAGTGGTGAACCTCAGAGCCTGATGGGCAATCTGTACCACAAGACTGACCTTTCCTGGCATACCCAGCCTATGGGTTGCCCACACATCCCATGTAAATGGGACAGGCCAAGAATGATCCCAAAGCGCCCAAGTCCTGAATCACCTGGTCCGTGTCACAACTCAAATGTCCCTAACCCCCCATTTCGTTCTTCCACTTCTCATTCCTACCTAGCGGGCAACAGCATTGAAACTACTCAAATTTCTTGCTGACAATTACTATTCATTCTGACATTATCTCTCTTTTAAGTCCTATGCTGATAATTCAAATTTCTGTGGTCTGGGGAACAAACTGTAAAAAACAAAAACAAAAAAATCCATACAGTGATATATTCTTGCTGAGAGGTCAAAGTCATCCTACAGCTATAGGCATTTACAGTTAACACAAGCCCCATGCCCACCGGATGGCTGGTGTGTCCATCACTTTTCTCGCTAAAATGGCCCTATGGAAGCCAGGATGGACCACGGATTCAGGAATGGGATAAATGGAGGTACTTCAAAGGGCAGAATCTAGACGATTTGGTGAAAAAAAGAGAGAGGGAGATTCCTTCCACTGACTTTCATCCTTAGGCAAAACCTTACAATCTCTGTGCCCTATGATTACATCTCCGGATTTTTGGAGGTTAAAAGAAACCTGAAGGAGCTTTAAAACCATAAATAAAAAGTTTAGAAACTGGAACTCTTGAGACCCAGTCAAGAAAACAAGTCATGTTTTGTATTCAATGTGCCAGGAGGGACAGACTGAAAACTCGTTGGAAAATTGTCATTTTACCAACATATCAAATAATAAGTTACAGAACGGCATTTTCCAAAGTGTGTTCAACTTTGGAGTATTAAACTGAGAGATGGTTACTCAGACACACACACCGATTCTTTGAATCTATTAAATTTGGAAAACATTGTAGATGTACCATATGCTCCTCTTGAGGTTTCCATACAAACATAAAAAGTTCTGAGAAGTCCTGCAGGAAAGAAACCTATTTAATGTTGTTTAACCCAGCTTTTCCTGAACTTATTCGACCACAGTTTTTCCCCGTCTCCTGAAAACATGTTTTGTGAAACACCATCCTGGAGAGTACAAAAGATTACAATGGTCCCCATATCATTTATCACAGAAGCTAGGGAGAAGTTTGGTTGGCAACAGATCCACCACAAAGGAAGAGGGATAGAGAAGAGAGAGGGCCACTGGATGTGACAAAGAGCAAAGAAAAATAAATGGCAGTCAACATTAGCCAAGGAGGAAAATGGAGCCAAGCATGGACGGGGCAACCTTGTTGGCTAAGTAAACCTTAATGGCACCTGCGTTCAGCTGTTTTGTGTCCCTTCAAAGCCACCAGTTTCAGTCACTGGGAGCCCAACTAAGGAAGAGTTTAATAAAATAATTTATCATGAACGTGACAAGTCTTGAAGGAAGTCATGATGCACCTGATGGAATGAAGCTCTCCCATCTACCCGTTGGTTCTACAGAGCTGCTCACTCACTGTCATGCCATCAGTAAGCAGCCTCAATAAGGAAATCATGTACATAGTAAATATGAACCCCAACTGTGTATACAGTTGTTTACGAGCTCCTACGGCTCTTTCACCATATAAGCCTTTGACCCTTAGAACAATCTCATGAAGCTTGCAGTTACGTTACTACACATTTACAGATGGGGAAACAGGATTAAAGAACACGGCCATGAACGGTTCATATACAAATAGTGGGGACTCCAGTGACAGCCAGACAAATCTATGGGCAAAGAATCATGGCCAAATATTCAATGACAGGAATTTGGGGAAGCAGGAAGCTATGGCAGGAAGAACAGTGACGTCTGCCCAAAAAGTTGGGGACTCTGTGATCTAGCAAACAGCATGGCTTTTCTGGGCCTCAGCGTGTTCCCCAAGCAAATGGGGGAGAATACTGATCCCACCTATAATGGGATTATTGAGATGATCGCACAAAATGAGGTTTATGAAAGTGCTTTATCAATTTCCATGCGTGTTGCAAATAGACTGACTTCTCTAACAATGGTAGAATCTGAAGGTGTTATTTTCATGTCTTATTTTTGCAATCTGAACCCTGCTTCAGATGCCTAAGCCCTCCCTCAACATCTGGTGAGTGCTACAGCAGTTGTGTTTGAGGGCAATGCTTATAAACCTGGGCAGGCAGCTGACCCCACATACTGGACAAGATCTGTCTTGAACCACTTGTTTCAATGCCTTGGAAATAGGGCTTTCACATTTATTACACTCAGCTTAACTTTGGTTTCTCATCTGTACTAGAAGGTTCTATTTCTATCCCAAACCATTAAAATTTCATCAGGTTCTTTTTTCTCCCCTAAGAGATGCTAAGTCTTTATTGTTTTCAAATAAGGGCATTATTAATGCTCCATCTACCATCACAGTGATTGCTCATTTTTTTTTAGTTTTTAATCGAGGAATAACTAACACACAATCAACTGCACATGTTGAAAGTGTACAATCTGACTAAGTTCTGACACGTGCATACACCTGTGAAACCATCAGCATAACCAAGATAGTGAGATTATCCACCAGCCCCAATGTTATCCTTGCCCTTTTGTAATCCATCCCACTTGCCACCCTACCTCTCCCTCCCCAAGCAACCAGGGATCTGCTTCCTGTCATTCTAAATGTCTTTGCATGGTCCAGAATTTTATATAAATTGGATCATACAGTATGTACTTCTTTCCTGTCTGGCTTCTTTCCCCTAGGGTGGGGGTCCTCCACGTTGACTATATGAATAGCTCACTTCTTCTCATTCTTGGGTAGTATCCATCAGAGAGATACATCACAATTTGTTGACCTATTTACCTGCTGATAGACATTCAGGCTGCTTCCAGTTTTTAGCTGCTACTTATAAAACGGCTATAAACACAGCATGTAGACAGAGGCTCTCTTTTCTCCAGGAGGAGTATTTGGATCCTACGGTTGGTGTGTGTTTAACAATGTAAGACATGGCCAGGTGTCTCCCAAAATGTTGGTGCCATTTTACATTTCTACCTGAATGTACTAAGAGAGTTCTAGATCATCTACAAATTCGTCAGCACTTGGTATGATCAGCCTTTCTCACTGCAGCCATTCAAATAGGTATGTGTCATGGTAGAGCACTGGTGTCTCGATTTGTATTTGCTTATCTGTCACTTGTCTGTGTTCTTTGGGGAAGTGTCTGTTCAAACTGTCTGCCCATTTTTTCTATGTTGCTTCCTTAGTATTCAAAACTCCATAGGTTTTCACAGGTGGTGGTAAATAAGTAATGAAGAACTCAATCAGAATCTTACACAATCCCTGGTACCCAAGAGGATAACAGAATCCACCAGTGCTGAACTAAAATATTCTCCAAATGTTATAACAAACTTGAAATTCTTTTAAAGCTTGAAAGACTGAATTCTTCTTATTGGTATTGCAGCTCACTCAACATAGCTTCAGAACTCAATCCGTAAACAAAATGATCGTATGTTCACATACTCCAGCGGTACCTAAACCATCTTAGTTCTTCCTCAGCACATTAGCTAAAATCCCCAAAGTGGCTGTCCACAAGGCACATTCCACACTTCGTGCTCATTGGATTCTAATCCCTTAAGATTCCCTCTTACAAAAATAATTTATGTCAAACTCGTGCCCACATTGAGAAAGTGACAAAGGCCAAACCTCTAGCTCTCTGTTCGCACAATCACTTGCAGCTAAAATGTGATTTGCAAGCACGAAGATGAAGTCTCCTTTAAGATCTGCAGGGTAGGCTGGCTAGATCGAGGGCAGCTATGGGCTTTCCTTTGAGGAAAAGCAGGCCTGGTTCTGCTGTGCAGGGCCATCGGTTCTCAGCTCAATTGTTACAGTTGATGTGGGTTTCCTTTTAGATGCCTGGAAAATGACTCTGCTGACCACATCCACATTCTGAAATACTTTTTGAGAACTTGTAACCAAACTGCAGGAACTGACTCATTTTGCAGTGCCCAGCCACCACACAGTCGTTCCAGAATAGACTCCAGTCAAAGGCAGAAATATCAAGGTCTTAGAACACAGGCAGCAAATGCTCTATTTACATGGGGGAAGCAGAGGGGGAAATCCCGGGGTGCATGGGGTAAAACGGCTCAGGCCCCAGAAGGCCCCAGGAGACCATCAGACATGAGCAGCCTTAGATAAAGGACCAAAGAGAACACACCACTTCATGGGTAACACACACGTCGCCCTCAAAGCTAGAAGTCAGAGACTGGTGGAAAGAGGACCTTAATACCCAGCTCTCTCTATTTCACCTAGAAAGTGGATTCAGTTGAGAGATGTACATGGGAGAATCTGGGGGGATGGGGGCTTGGACTCCCATTCCTGAATTCCTTGCTAAATCAGAACATGCTCGTCATTTCTCAGGAGCTAAGCAGGTCAGGGATGCCAGAAAGAAGTAAGGCAATGAAGGGCCTTCCTTATCAGTGCGCTTCTACACTTTCCTCTCTCAGCTCCTCATCCAGCTCATCCAAGGGGGCTGACTTCCACATGAACAGCCAACTCTCCATTCCCTTCTCCCAGTACAGAGTTTGTACCTCAGGGGGAGGGTGGAAAGGAGCAAACTAGGCCCTCCTCCACCAAACACTCTACGCTCCCCAATTACTAATTTCTCCAACCCACAAGTGAAACTCATTCTCTCAGTCAGTTTCAGCCAGAGGCAGTGAGGAAATCCGGTCCAGTTGAATTCAACTATAAATGACAAAACCAATAACTCTTTTCTGCAGGTGGGTCCCTGGCTCAGAGAATACGAGTGCTTACCCAAATGCATAGCTAACCAGCGGAAAGTCGGGCTAGGTGAGAAGAGTTTGGGGATAAAGTCTCAGGTAGTGTGAAGGAAAGATAAACCCAGACAATCACCACAAAGAGCTACCAAGCCCCATGAACCTTTTTATGCTGTCAGACCCCGTGGCATGGTCAGATGTCGACGCATACATTTTGTCTGTTCTGATGCCACGTCAGTTAACACGAAAAGTCCCAGATGACAGAAATCGTACATACCTTACACAAAAGGGAGGATTTTTACTATCAGGTAATGATCGATCCGGGGCTACAATCCATTTACAGCAATGAACTCTATCTTGAAGAGACTGCAAAAATGTCTTTAACACAATTTTTCAGAAGAGGAAAAGTTGATACAATTCCGCTCCTCTCAATGGGGCAACTGCTCTGACCTTCCTACGCTCCCTTTCTGCCTCCAGTGGTAACAAGAGTCCTGCATAACACAACTTTCCTACCTGGATCGAACAAGTTCTCGTACAGAATTATGAGGAAATCTGTAAATTCACTGAGCATAAACCTGAAGGCTACAAAAAAGAAAACACGGAATTTTTTTTTTAAAGATTTTATTTATTTGACACAGAGAGAGATTACAAGTAGGCAGAGAGGCAGGCAGAGAGACAGGGAGAGGAGGAAGCAGGCTCCCTGCTGAGCAGAGAGCCCGATGCGGGCCTCGATCCCAGGACGCTGAGATCATGACCTGAGCCGAAAGCAGAGGCTTTAACCCACTGAGCCACCCAGGCGCCCGAAAACACGGAATTTTTAACACAGAAGTACCTGAAAACCATGGCAGTTCCAAATTCTGAACTGTTTCACTTGGGTGTAGAATGGGCCAAGACATGCCCCCTGGGGAGTGAATTTTTGGCAAGCCTGAAGGGAATGGATACATCCCACTGCTAGTCACTTGAGGACCCTACACCTCTCTGAGGAATTGAAGTGACAGGAAGAATTACCCTCTTCTGGCTCCTTCCCTGATAAGGAGTTGATAGCTCAACTTTCTCTCACTGAAGGTTTTCTTATCACCATTTAATGATAAAAATAGCACCAGGGGCTGGGCTCTCCAGGATCCGTTCATAAATCGCTCATACTCTTGGACCGCCGTCTCCTTTTTCTCTAGTGCTCGTCTCCTAGGCCAACAGAGCCCCACTCGATCTGACATTCACTCCCTCCCAGACCTCATCTGCTACCTTTCCTCTGACTTGCCGTGTTCCACACTGGCTTCCTTTCGAACCCTTGGATATACCAAGCTTCTCCTCCCATCTCTACTGCGGTGGTTTTGTTTTCTCTGCCTAGAACCTTCTTCCCCAACATACCCACGGGTAAGCCTCTGACCAACAGCCCTGGATAAAAGCTGCTCTTCCCCCGACTCCAGGATACTCATCCATCTGACCTGGTTTTTTTTCTCCCCTAGGTACCTGCTGATACCTGGCATACACCTCCTTGCTGGACCTCTGTCAGCCTCCCCCTACCACGGGGCCAGAGACCTTGTTCTCTGTTGCATTCCCAGACCAAAAACACCACCTGGCATGTGGTAGGTGTGCACCACATTTTTGTCAAATGAACATTTCCCACATAATGCTTCTGTCAATAGTTCAGCTACAAGCTTCTGAAGTCTAGTTGGCACTTGGTCTGATTTTTGTTGACACCTAACCAAAAGCCCCATACTTCAAGGGCCAGGTGGACGGGAATTGGAAGAGCATGATCATTTTCCCCAAGCATTGAGAGAAACCATGCAGTTTGGGGCGGGGGGGTGGTAGGGGAGAAAGAACAGTTTTATTCTCTCCCTGCTGTCCATGGGTAGAAGATAAGGAACGGTTTTATAAGAAGGGGTTTATAGAGTATGGATGTCAAACGGGATAGAGAAAACGGTAGAATGTACTATCTTACCAACCTAGCTTGTCCCAGGCGGCCCTTATTTGATCTTGCTCATAGAGAAGAGCCCTGAGATAATGAACCACCCTTTTAGAGTTTGAGTAATTTTGCTCTTGCATCTACCTTAATATTTCCCCCCATTGCATCATATATACCTCCTATTGACGCAGACCTCACAGTTCGTGTTGAAACATAGAAAGTGCTTTCATTGCCTTTGCTGCTGTGGTCAACCCGGTACCAGAAAATACACAAAGTTCATGCCGTGACAAAGAACTGAAATGGTTGGTTAGGTGTTTTTCAAAATCGACGGTAAAGGACTCCCAGGTTAAAAATCACAAAGTGTTCATCGTGTAAATCCTCATTCCCTACCTATACTCATCTCCCCAAGAGAGAAGGTAGCCCCCATTTTTCATATCTCTACTTAAAGATATTTTCAGAAACTCATAATAAATTTAATTGAGTGCAGAGTAGGATTTTTTCCCCTCCAAATTAGCTTAAATTCTACTTAGAAAATTCTTTTCAAAGACATTGTGGTGGGCGCCTTTGCCGTCTCTTAATGTGCTCCAAACAGGGAAATGAGTTTAAAACTCAGGAGTTCTTAGACGGTATTTCCTGCCACATTCCCTCCTATGGGTCCCTCGTTCCACACCATCCAAAAAGGAAGAAAGAAAGGACCATTTCTCTGCATTATTTTCCTGTCACAAGCCTTTTTCCCCCTGACTTTAAAAAAGAAGCCCGGCTGCCAAAGGAAGATGCTTGAAGACTTTTATGAATGTCAGCCCATGAAATGTGCCTCATCGCAAAAATGGCAAAGGATCAAATAAAAGATGTAGTTACTGAGGGGGAAAGGAACAGAGAGTGGGGTTGCCTTCCCCTAATGGACCCTCACCCTGTACTTTCTTTCATCTGTCTGCAGGTAGGCATTGAATCAGTTATGTGAAAATATGGATAAAGGAAGCGAGGAGGGAGGGAGACAGGGAGGAAGGGAGGAAGGCAGGCTCCATTCGTATATCCTCCCACGGGCAGCCTTAGTCCAAGGCTAAGAGAGGTTTTAAAGAGATTTCTAGGGGCACCTGGGTGGCTCAGCCAGTTGGGCATCCGCCTTCATCTCAGGTCATGATCTCAGGGTCCTGGGATCGACCCCTGCGTCAGGCGTCCTACTCAGCAGGGAGTATGCTTCTCCCTCTCCCTCCCCCAGCTCATGCTCTCTCTCACTCACTCTCTCAAATAAATAAAATCTTAAAAAAAGGGAGAGAGATTTCTAAACACCCTGAATCCACGGGCGAGGCTAGCCCCCTCTCGCCTTCCAAGTCAAATTCTCAGCCTACATTTGAAAGAGGAGGAAATTTTCAATGTGAAACCCCTTCCCCATACTCTGAAAAACCAACTCCTCATCCAAATATAGGCTTTTATGCACATAGATGGCTTCCTGCAATTCTTGACTTTGGAGTTTTCCCCTTCCAGATAGCACCCAGAACTAGATGGTGATAAAGGAGAAAAACATTAGTCATTACAGATTCTTACTCATTTTACTCTTCTATGGATTAATTCTATACCAGATAAAGAAATCTCCAGAAAGGCTTATGAAAGTGCATCCTTGGGACCCAAACGCTCACATACTTCTCCCTTCCACCCCCACAAAACATTTGAGAAAA
This sequence comes from Ailurus styani, assembly GCA_002007465.1. Taxonomy (NCBI): domain Eukaryota; kingdom Metazoa; phylum Chordata; class Mammalia; order Carnivora; family Ailuridae; genus Ailurus; species Ailurus styani. The sequence goes on along the minus strand of LNAC01000645.1, from coordinate 527,418 downwards.
AAAAATAGGGGAAGTTACATGAGTAAATTTGTTAGTGCATGAGATCAAATGAAAACAAGGAATTCCCCTCCTGGACTTCAGTGGCCTAATTTAAGCTCACAAAACACAAATGACTAAAATTGGTCCTGTTGATTCGTGAAATAAGAAGCAGAAAAAGTCAACTGTGTATTTCAATACTGAGAGGGCCAGGCTTGGAAGACGTGACACTTTGCAGAATAGAAATGAGAAGACCATTTCTGAGACTTTCAGGTTCAGTCAACTTTTATTCTGCTTTTCTGCCAGAAGTTCTTAACCATCTATACTAGTGAGAGCTTATTTGGATTCAGATTCTGGGTCCACAGCTTATCAGGGGAACGAATGGCCCTTAACATGTCCCTTAGCCCTGGGCCTCAGTGTCCTCCTCTATGAAGTGGGCATACTCATTGCACCAGTGAGTTGTCCAGAGGATTAAACAGGACAACGTAGGGCGCCTGGGTGGCTCAGTGTTAAAGCCTCTGCTTTCGGCTCAGGTCATGATCTCAGCGTCCTGGGATCGAGGCCCGCATCGGGCTCTCTGCTCAGCGGGGAGCCTGCTTCCTCCTCTCCCTGTCTCTCTGCCTGCCTCTCTGCGTACTTGTAATCTCTCTCTGTGTGTCAAATAAATAAATAAAATCTTAAAAAAAAAAATTAAAAAAAAATAAATAAAAAAAAATAAACAGGACAATGTAGGCAAAGCACGAGCCTACCTAGAACATGGTGGTGAAGTGGGCGGTAAATGGCAGCCACCATGTCCATCACTGTTTTCCTTCATCCAATGCTTAACAGAGAGATGTAGAACTTAGAACAGATCCGCAGGGTTTGAGACTAAACTGAAGTCTGTTCCCGAAAGGATGTGGGAAGGGAACTCAAGTGTGTTAAGGACCACTATTCTGGTGACCACAGCACGTGCCTTACACGTGTTCTCTCATTTCACGCAACAGCCCTATGAACTAGTTCAGACTAACACTCCACTCTCTAGGGCTTAGGGAAATAAATGGAGTACTTTACTCAACCTGCAAGGGGCAGAACGAGCTTGAAGCATGGATCTACTTGGTTCCAAGCCTGGGCCTCTCGAGGAGCAAACACTTCAATGGGTGCTATGAACTGGCACCTTCTTGGGGTCATGGTAACCACTGTCACATACTGGATATTCACTAGAAAAATGCCTGGAAGTTCAGAGATTCCCCGCCCTAGGTAATCAGGACTTTGAAAACACCCTGGAAACTTTCACTGGGCCTATACAAACTCAACTCAGTTTCTCTCATTTTTAAGAATTTTAGTCTTACTTTACATAGATGTCACACAAATCCTGAGAGAAATCGATGGGCTTTCATTTAAAGTCTTTGGGTGCCTGGGTGGCTCAGTTGGTTGGGTGACTGCCTTCAGCTTGGGTCATCCCGGAATCCAGGGATGGAGTCCTGGGTTGGGCTCCCTGCTCAGTGGGGAGTCTGCTTCTCCCTCTGACCCTCCCTCTTCTAATGCTCTCTCTTTCTCTCTCTAATAAATAAATAAAATCTTTTTTAAAAGAAAGTCTTTAACCATCTGCTTTAAGAGATGGATAAGGAGAGGTGAGAAAACTAAAGCATTCCTCCACCATCACCACCAGCAATGGGCTTATAGTAGAATAGGTGCTTAGGGAGAATGAAATTCTTCCAAGGCAGGGAAGGAAGATCCTTTAAGATAAAATCTTACCTTGCTTTTCAAAATCAATGACTCCACTTCCTACCTTCAAGTAACTGGTTAAGCTTTTGTTTTTAAGCAAAGTATTACTTTATTAGGTTGATCATGTGAAGGAAAGCAACAAGAAACTATTTTGCTATTGAAATATGACGAAGAACAAAATGTCCCAAATATTATACTGCCTTACAAAAGCATATTGAATTTAATTTTATATGCATCTAATCTGTTCCCTTAATAATCAAAGAAAGAAAATCAACTATGTTAGCACTCTAATGATCCAGTGACGTGACCACATTATTTAGTTAATAATATGGATGTATTTTTCATTTTATGTTTTAGATTATCCTAAATACTTTGGAATGTATAAGCCAGAATCAATATAGGATTAGAAGGCACTAGGTTACAGTTGAGAACTTAGGAACTTGAGTTAGGAAACGTCCAAGATTAGATCACTTACATTCTTTAATGTAGTATTTTAGAATTGTTTTATACTGATTTTTTTTCTTAATTCCCCCCCCAATCAGTACCAGGTAGGTGGCTTTAACATGTTAACACATGGAAACGAGGGTTTCCACATTTTCACTGGCATCCGTATTTGGTACAGTTCCCCAGTTCCCCTACCTAAATTGAAGGCAGTTCACAAAATATGAAGGTATTTTATTTTGCATATCCTCCCTAGTAATTTAAAATATTCTTGATTTTAAAAATACTCCATGATTATATTCAAATTTGGCTAATTTCCTCTCCTGAATGAAGACATCAGTTCTCCAAATACTGATTGCACAATCAAAACTGTTCAAGAAATTCTCATGGTTGTGAATATAAAAATGATAACTAATAAGTAAGAAAAACCCATAGGGCAGAAAAACTTGCATTTTTGATAGCAGTCTGAGATTGATGGGTGGGAATAAGTTTGAAGATGGAGATCAAAGAGAAATAAATTGAGGATCCTTAAGTGAGTTCAAAAAATAACATGTCTGCTAGTAACTGACTGAAATGACAAATGAATACATAAGACATCAGACAGAGATAAGTGCAAAAAAGAAAAATCAAGCAGAGAAGAGGGAGAGTGAATTTGGGAAGTAGAATGGGAAGGCTGCTGTCAGCTTGGCATAAATGAAATTTTTTAGCCCTAGAAATACATAGGTATTAGATGCCTTGTATACTTATAAGTATCCTTTTGTGCATTCAGAGTTCCACAGTCTGTCTGAATTCCCACAAGGGGCCCCCGCTTTGTCCCAATGTGGCTCCCACACCAGGGAGCTACTACCTCCAAGGAGGCCCAGGCCTCAACGAAGCCCAGACCTCCCACTGGGTTAGTGGTCAAAAAATGGTCTAAGAAAAAGACTTCCCCACCTGCAACTCAAGATCATTTCCTTGGGGCTGAGGAAAGAGTTGTTTCGTGTGTCTTAATATTTCAAGATAAAGAAGTCAGGCTGACTGCTGATGGAGATCAATGCTGGGAAGCCTGAAAAGAGATTAATGGCCTCTCAGACCCCTGGATATCGTACACCCCCACCCAGGAGAACCTGGTGTAAACATTCCACAGCAGGCCCCTGACCATGCCCACAGTGGTGAGGTCACCAGCTTCTGATGACAACGGGGCACAGGATGACTAGGGATCAGGTAAATAGCTGACCCGCCCCTATGACTCAGTCAAGAGTCCCAGGGCCCCGTCTCCATGCGTCTCTCCTAATTGCCATGGGCTCCTTGCTTGACAGGAGACTGCAGTGTGAGCTGGCTTGCTTCCAACCCTGGGCCCTACTACACTTCCTGGCTGTGTCACTTTGGGCAAGCTGCTTCACCATTCTGTGCCTCAGTTTCCCCACCTAAAATGGGGATGATGATCACATTGGCGATGCTCAGTTTTTGTGAGGATTAAATAAGTTAATAAATGTAAAGCATTATATACCTCTTTGTGCCAGGTACTGCTCTAGAGGTCAGTGATTCACTCACAGAATTTACAATTCTGTAAATTGTATTTACAGAATACAAACTCAAGGTGTATCGGTAACAAGAGGTCCACAAACCCTTATCTGACACTCCGGTGATTATGATGATGATTTGATAAAAGATGACAGGGTGACTATTCTACTTATAAAAAACTCTGGGGGGGGGGGTTCTGGTACAGCACTCCGTAATCAAACACATTACTATTTCTACAGTAAAACATACAAACTTTGGTATTAAGTGGGATAAATAAAGAACAGCCTTCTATCAGTTCAGGTCAGGATTTGCTACCAAGTTTTTTACATGACAATCTTTTGGTTTTCAGAGCTTTCTGGATTTTCAGAAGAGACAGTGGACCTATATATATTGAGCAAGGGGCAAAACCCACTGAAGTCTTCTCTTCTTTTCTGACTTCCGGACGCGGTTAATGACCAAATAAATAGTCAAAACCACTTAGGAGTGGAAAATAGGAAGCCCTTCAGGCATGGAAAATTCATGACTGCATAATTAATCTATGCCAAATATGATCTAAACAACCCCTCCCCCCCAATACAGTACACCATAAGCTACTCAATCAACCAAGTCATCACTCCAAAGAGGCCACAAGTAATCTCAAAGGGTTTCCAAAAGTAATTTTTGAATATAGGAGAAAATACTTAAGTTTTACCATGATTTTCAGAGTACACCCTCATCTTTCCCACAGGAAACAGACAAGCTACGAAATGACAAATAATTTGACTTAAAAACGTGTTACCTTCAAAGCAAACCATATCCTCTGCAGCCAGCCTAGAGGAGATGAACCAATGTGGGAGCCAAAAGTGGTAAAGTCTCCTGCTACCAAAGGAATGTGGATCCATGCTGCATTTTAAGGAAAGATCTTCAGCTCTTGAAGAGCTGCTCAGTAACTGGTTCAAGATGTTCTCACTGCTGGTCAGCACTGGATAAAGGATTTGCACAAACCCATGGAAGCCGACTTCTCCCGCCTCTTTATTACCCCCATATGTTGTTATTTATCTTCCCCAACCTTTCTGACCCCTTCCCGTTTATTTGATCCTGAAGTATCACTTTGTTCACAACCTGTGTTTATCACTCCCATGGCGATCTGTACACAAAGGCAAGTCAGGAAGACATGAAATGAACGATACTGATGTTGCTTCATGGTTTTTTCCCCTTCTCATTATCCTCCTACTCAATGAGACTGTAGTGGGAGGTCTGAATGACATTTCCAAACCGAGAACTTAAAGCTACGTTTCAACACCCAACCCCTCAGTTGTCATAGGAACAACACTAGGAGGCTTATCTAGGTTCTAACAAACAGCCACTTGTTTAGCTCGCAATTAAAGCTCCCCCCCTACTCCAGCAGAAAATATACACACAGCCATATACCTACCTCCCAAAAATGTAATTGGACCAAACTGTACACCACAGCAAAAGCTTAAGAAACAAGCCCAAGGGAAACGTGTTTAGATCCCTGAATATGCAATTATCAAATACCATTTGAGACATTATTTTGACCAGAATCCCTTCAAGTTTGTAGTTTCACGTGCCCACAAAGACATGTGCATACCATTAATATCTTTTCAGAGTAGACAAAAATATCAATACTCTCAATAACCCCAAGTGGAGAATTCAGGGCAATATTATTTATTTTACATGTATTTCTAAAAATTAAGAAACTGATAACAAAAGAGCAGACAGAATTAAAATTCATGAAGATCTAAAGGAATTCTTCTGGAATCTACTTTCTGGCACTTATTGTTGACCTGCTTCTATTATATTTTTGTCATTCAAAACAATGGCTTCTAAATGGAGGAGTAAAACCTAAAATTTACAGAGGCTTTTTTTCCATTAAGCATAGCAGTATTTAGCCAGATTATTAAATCATCATGTTTTTGCCCAAGTGTTTACACAAAATTCAGAGCTGAGAGAAATTGTGACTCACTGAACACAAGCTAACAGTCGGACATAAGTTACCTGTAAATATCTTAAAGCTTTGTCACCAGTTTTCTGTCTTTAAGATTCTAAACCCCACAAATTCAGGGGCTTCAGGGAACCAAGAAGCATTTTTCCCATCCTTGGCCACACCTTCATTAAGTCAAATAACTTGTAATATTCACAGGTTTGGATCACCAACCTGATTTACTGGAAGACCTGCCCTTAACAGCTATGTTCACCTTGCTTCTTATTTATTTCTTTGAAAATAAATCCTTATGCAAAAGTCCTGAGAACTATTAGTCTGACAAAAATTGATCAAGGGTTCTCAAAGTGTGTAAGAAAAAAAATAATTATGAGATCCTCCCAGATTCATCTCCCTCCCCTCCAACCTTACCCCACTTCAGCGTCAACAGAGAGAAACTGCAACACTGCTAACCTGTCTTTTATTATACATTTCTCCCTTTCAAGTTAAGGATTTTCAGATTTGGAAATTAACAGAATGGGAAGCAAAATTCAGACATACAGAGTCAACTTTCCATTTGGCTTAAGGTCGTTATAAAACAAATAAATAACATTGTATGCTATATAAATAACCCCAAACTTACCACTTTGTCAATAACAGTTTCAAGTATATAGAGTCACATTCATAAAGGAACATCACCAAAACTACCTATATAATCTCTAGCAGCTAAATAACATTTTTTATCTGATTCTATAAGTAGACATCACATGATTGCTTCTATTGACCAATAAGAAAACCGGTAAGATCATTTAGCCAACCACCCTTCTAAGTATATTTTCTTGTTCTATTCCACTTTCCCGGCATAATCGTTCTTAAAAAGCCAAATCAAGAAATCAGATAATATAAAATGCCTAATACAAAATCATTGGTTTTTACACTTTACAAATAAGAACCTACTGTATATATAACACAGGTATTCAAAGCTTTATTATATTTTCCTGGAAATTTTAAATGTATGGGCAGCTCAGATTCAAGATTACAAAAGTGAATTTGTTTCAGAGGAAGACTAGTAAGAACTGCTAATCACAATCTCTCGAAACATGATGAACCATTTAGAAATATCCACCCTTTTGCTGTACTAATTGTAATCGAATAGAACAATCTTAAAATTCATGACACAAATGTAAAAAAGTCAATTACCAGCTTAATCTGCCCTTCACAATCAGTAGGAAATGTTTCCAGTGCATTACTTAAACTTTCATTTTGTTGAGTTCTAACTAAATGCTTGACATCCTTGGGTAGAGAGAGAGAGAGGAGGATGAGCTGAGTAATTCTGAAAGCATCCCCTCAAATATTATACATACGATTCTGACTAAGTGGAAATCCATACCCATGAAATGTCAATGCCCCAACTCTACCAAACAACCCATTTTATTTGTCTCTCCCCACTAAAGAGAAAGGGGCCGGGGGAGCCAACTAGTTATATTACATGTATTTGTCTAAACTGGTAGAGCCCAGCTCATCTTTGCTAAATAACCTGGCTACTTCTCAGCCTTTATGCTATATTCTTGGGCTACTTCTTTCTAGAATTCCTCACTGTTTATGTGTTCTCTGGTTCAACACAGTTGTTAGGGGTCTGTGAACAATTTTACAATTCCCACATACACCATATGATATCTATTAGGGAGCGATGCCACTTTTCACTTACCAGTTCTGGATAAAGCAGTATTTCCTGGTGACAAAATGCTGCTGCTTCCATTCGCTAAAACTCCCTCCTCGCAGCTTGATAAATCTGATTATAAAATGTCTTTGTTCCAGATCACACGAGGCGCACTTTCTCCTGTGAAAGTTTTCTAAAGAGTTAACTGCATTTCATTCCTGTTACAAAACGAGTAAGAATGGGGGGGGGAGGGGGAACAGGGAGTAAGTCCACACAAGTTCCTGGCAAAAAAAAAAAATTTAGTTGCATTTTTCTGTTTAATCAGTAAGCTATATTAAAGTGACAGTTACCAGTTCGGGGAGCCAGAGTTTGATCAAGTCAGCCACAACCAGTGTGGGTGTCTTCCACTGATGTGCGGACCCCAAGGAAGCAGTCACTTGGTCATGTATCACATGTGGCTGAATCACTGGACACCCGCCACCGCCCCCACCTCTGCCCCTGTTGAGCCGCACTCCAGGCAGGAGGAGAGTGGCTGGACACCCGAAGCGGGACCTCTTATAGGGACCCGCCAATTAGCTGCTGACCAATCACAGGCAGCACCTAGTACCTAAGTCACATGACAGGGCAGTCCCTATGACTGCAGGATTTCTGAATTACTGGGGTTACACAAAGGACACTCATTCAGGAAAAGAGAAAAAAAAAAAAAAAGCCATAAGCCGAAACAGAAAACGCCCAGGCTGTGACAACTCCGGCTTCAGACCAGAGAACACCCAAGCTTCACACAGACGGAGAGACAGAGCCACAACCAAGCCAGGATGGAAATCAGAGGAATGCCTGGCACATATTAAAAATTAATCCCAAAGCAGACGCTGAGTTTACAAACCCACTTCAGCTATAAATATACTCCTCCTTCCTCTACAGTCTCCCCAACAATTTTGCATTCTACACAGCTTTATTTTAAAAGGCTCCAGGGAACCTCTGCGAAACTCCTGCAGGAAAACATGCTGAGAGATGTTAAGTCCCTTCTCTTCCCATCCCCTCAAGATACCCCCCCCGAAGGAGATTCAAAGTTTGCCACGGAAAACTTTCTTAACCAAAAAGCATTTCTTTCAAAATGGTTGGGTAACTCCGGCAAAATTAAACACGGTCATGACAAATTTGCAAATCTGAAATGGTAACAACCAAATCATATCTAGGCCCCCCCCCGCCCCCATGCTCGCTCTCATGTAATCGTTTTAGACTGCTCACATCAAGAACATTCTTACGAAGTACCTGAGCACCCCCCCGCACTACTTTTAACACCTCCAATCTATTTCTTAAATATTTATGTCCTAGGAAAAATTCAATTGTGAAAACCCCCTACCGTTTCCTTGCTGCCCCCCGCCCCCAAATGGTACTTACAAATGTTCTTTGTTTGGGGCTGTCGATTTCTCCCCTTTCCCCACCATCTGAAGCCAAAACATGGGCTCAGCTTCATCCTTCAAACCTAAGGGCCCTATTTTGATCATACAAGGCTGCAACAGCTCTTTCTCCGAGGCAAGCCCAGAACGCTGTGCCGCTTGCCATTCCCAATTTATGGAAGGAAGCGTATGTCAAACAAACCAGGTGATGACTCACACTGCCTCCCCCAGCCACATTTTCCCTAGAATGGGAGGGTAGCATAAGCGGAGCCCATTTGGATGTGACTCAGTTTTATTAGACTGGTGATTGTAGTTAATCTGACAAGCTCAGATTTTTCCTTTATAACTTGTATATTACAGGATCCGAATGCACGTTCTAAATGGTTTCAAAGGACAGGATCACGTAAATGAGAAAGTTGCAAGGCTATTTTTAAGGTATGGCAAAGCTCTAGCTCTGTTCCCAGATACTTAAAACTTCACAGTTACCGGCTGAAACTGAGGCAACCGAACACTTGAGTTCCTATGACAGCAGTCAATAGATTTTATACATTTAGGTCTACCAGAGGTTTTTAGCATGGGGGACTTAGGCTCTTTCTGTCCTAAGGACCCAAGTTCAAGTCCAAGTCTAGGGCCCACGTGGCAGGTTCTTCAGGAAGTGGTCGGGAGCACGAGAGCCATGTTGAGGCTTTCACTTTTGAATTTACTGCGATTCACATTCTAACCTGAGCTACTCACTCAAACACACACATACAATACAACCACATCACACACGCACACTCGCACAAATCTGTACATTCCCAACCTGCTACGGGCAGCACAAGAAAAACTTGAAAATCATCAAGTGTCATCTGTGAAAATTCCAATTAAATAAATGGGCAGGCCTGAAAGTCTTCTTCAGGAAAAAGTTTACTACCAAAATGGGAGTGGCATGACATGGAATAAATTGCTCCCAGGTATTACGCAGACAGGAAGAACGCAGTAATAAGAAGTGCAATTCCCCACACAAAAAATCTGGAAGGCTCGGCCTGAGCAGTTTCACTACAGTTATCTCTTTTCAGCATACTTCCTTTAACCTTGAGCAAAGTCAGCAACTGCCTGGACTAAGGCTTGGCATTTACTGTCGATTATGCCTTGAGGGGGAACTAATTTTGTTACGATATAGAAAATATATTCTATTCCTAGAATATATAAAACTGCTCAAATATCTGATTTTCAAATTGGTAGATGACGCCAGAGAGAAGAACACACACACTGAAACAGCGAAAAAGAGTTAATTCAGGAGCTGACTATTCGCTCTACAGAAGGAGTCCCTGTAGGGTCTTCCTGAATAAACCCTACAAAATTTACATATAGAATTGACTTTCAGAAATTAAACTCACACACTACAATTAAGAAGTACGTTTCCCAATTACACTTTTGAAGTCTTGGTATTTTAACTGTGCATACACAGTTCTTGTTCAGTTATTAAAACGTATTCATACTTCAAAAGGGATGTATTAAACCAGCCACTGACTTTTTTGAGTAAAATTTTATTGGCTTAAAGAAAATTACCTTCGTACGATACATAGAGAACATAAACTCTGTAATTACATGGCTTTCGATGGAAATAAAAACAGACTATGAAAACAGAACGTTAATAAAAATCAAACACCTAAAACTTTGGCATCGAAAAGAATCTGTAACATTTTAAAAGCTTGAAGCCAGACTTGCTGGGATTCGAATCCTGGCACTACTGTGCCTAGCTGTGGTACCTGGGTTAAAAATATAGTATTCATAAGTGCTGAGGACAGTGTCTGCCCAACAGCTAGTAAACACTAATATAAAGGTTGGCTTTTCTTTCTTTTTTTTTCTTTTCTTGGGGGTGGGGGGATGGGGGGGTATGGAGCCAGCCCAACACAGGGCCTGAACTCACAACCCTGAGATCAAGACCTGAGCTGAGTTCAAAAATCAGACACTTAACCAACTGGGCCAGGCGCCCCTAAAGGATGGCTTTTCTATTTTCATTACCACGTAACCTCTCCCCTTTGGTGGCTCTTTGCGTCAGCGTTTCAGAGTAATATACACCTTAGTCATTCCCCGAACCACCTTTCTGCACAAGAAAAATACATTTCCGTAACTTTTTTTTTTTAAAGAATCACTTGTAACCTATTTTACCAATGATGACAAACACCTCCAAGGCATATTTTGCTCCCAAAGTTTCAGCTGTTTAAAATATTCCCCTGATTTTGCACATGACATCTGTTTGGGTCTTTCTGCCCAAACTTCTCGGAATTTTCAAAATCCAGTACAGAATTGGGTCAGGGCCAGCCAGCAAAGATATTCAAAATGAACTTTCATTCTAGTCAGCCCAGGTGGGTCAAAACATGGAAAGTCATTAGCCAGAAAAGAAGGTGAATGGGTCAAGTGCTATGGCTCTGTCCAGGGATTGGAGGGTGAGGGGGTGGGGAGCAGGGGGCCTGCAAACAGAGGTGTGATGAAGTGGTTCCAGGCTCAGGAAAAAATACCTGAGATCAAAAACTAATGTAATATACATTGGCTAACTGAATTTAAAAAAAAAAAAGTACCCAAGACCCACTCTTTACTCTCTCTACAGGGTCACAGGACATAAAACTTTATGATAGCTACCCTAAGGGAAAACCATGGAATGGAGGGTGTAAAGGGGGGGGTACAAAAAAAAACCCTCAGCATGCATTCTCTCCTATGTGGTCTTTCATTAAGAAATATCATGTCTTAAAGGAGAAAACTACATGGGTTTCCATCTGAAAACTATATGTAGAAATTCAAGCTTCCCACAAACCCTAACAAAAGCTAATCGTTTCCAGCCAGCATCTAACATATTTGAAGAATGATAAAAAGGACAGCAACCAGACATTTCAGAGGCTCAGGAAAACTCTATAGATAGGGAGCTTCTCAAAGACAGTACGCTCAACACTGTGGGGGATACGAGAAGTAATTCTGTTTTGTTCAAGGGCGAGCAACTGCTCAGACTTGTCTTTATCCAGGCAACATTTGTGAGACAGATGCTAACATAATGGGGGGAAAGCCAGCAAAACGGAGAAGGTGGTTAGGATTATAAATGAAGAGTTTGGGGGGGAAGGTTTGATCTTGTTCTCCTGCATGTCGGTTCCAAGATGCACAGACACCTGATTCAACAGTTCAGTGAAAGATAGGTTTGGAGCTCCATCAGAGAACTTCCTGTCAGCTACCACTCCTGTCCCCAGGCAATCGCTAAAATACCAAATGATCCAACTGGGTCAGGTTCCCACAAACCAGAACTACAGGTCGGGACGCAAACAACTTGGATCCCAGGACTGGCTCTGGGACTATCACCTGTGGGGACGTGGGAAAGTCACCTCATCTCACACCAAGGCTTCTGTTTCATCTGGAGAATGGGAATAAATGAGAAAACTCCAAGGAATGAACAGAAATGGCTGCCCTGATAATATTTGTCTCCACAAAGGGTGAGCTGCCCTCCTCGGTTACCAATCTTATGACTCCCAGGGGCGGGAAACACCACAATCTGAGGCTTCCAAGTCACACACTGGTCTCTTGGAGGTAGAAGGCCTCAAAGCAACCTTATCACCTATGTGTTACAATGATCCAAAATCTTTGGACAGCTGCTAGATTCACTTTTTGATTAGAACAAAGTATCCTTTGAGATCAGAAGACTACCTTTGAATACAGTCTATGTGAGAGTCCCAGTATTACAGAATTTTCATACAAACCTGCCTATGTGGGGGCGCCTGGGTGGCTCAGTTGGTAGCGCATCTGCCTTCGGCCCAAGTCATGATGGCGAGGTCCCAGGATCGAAGTCCCAGGATCAAGTCCCGAGTCGGGCTCCCTGCTCAGTGGGGAGCCTGCTTCTCCCTCTCCCTCTCCAATAAATAAATAAATAATCTCAGGAAAACAAACCAAAAAAACCTGCCTACGTGGCACGTGCACACCTCTACGGACACGCGCACAGACTCGATCTACGCTTTATATAAGACAATCTGCATATTTCTCCAGGAGACCTTGCCTCTCATCCACGCTTTTCACGTTATATAAGCAGCCACTGTACCCGACTTCCTGCAGGGATTTTCAGATCTAAGCCATGTATACTTTGCTCAGAAAAGTTTTTTTATTAGTTGTCTTTCCCCACCCATTGTAAAGAACGGACTGACTCAGTTTTTTGATGGCAACGCCACTGGGTGGGAGTGAGTACGGGGGTGGCAGGGTGGGAGAAAGGGAGGATGAGGAGGAGGACGAGGGGGCAGCAGCCAAGAGCTGAATCACAGCCATGTGACTAATCTGAGGCTCTTTTTTTTTTCTTCCTAAGGGTATGAATCAAATTAAGCTTGTTTTGCTGTGGATGAAGGAAGAGGAATATAATAGCGTGAATCAGAGCAATTATCAAATATGCGGCGCTCACTAAAAATTAATTACAACCACTGCCTTCTCTCACACGCCTGCCAGAATATGCCAGGAGAGCTTTTGTTAATCAATATAACCCTTTGCAGAAATTCTTAAGAGTTTGAACTTGAGTCTCACCCTCTTCCCTTTAAAAATTTCCTTTTACACATGAATTTCAGAAACAGGAATTATTTCGGAGTTTCTGTCAGATAATCTTTGGCCCTTGGAGACAAGTGTGAAAACAACGAGGCTAATGCTGGGTAGCGACCAGGTTCCACACTATCTAGCCACGAGTGCTGGAAGCAAAATACTGAGTTTAGAAAACAACGGCTCAGAAATGAGTTTAACCTCTCCAGAGCGTCCCAAGGGGAATGCAGTGTGCAACAACAAACCCTCGGGGGGAAAGTGGGCATTCTTTTATAATAGTCGTCGGTGAGAAGAAAGTTGCTGGACAAAATGTTTGAGCTTCCTTGTGCTGAAATACGTGGATCCCCATCGTTTTAAGAATTTACAAGGAGTCCTATTGAGGGAACGATGGATCAAAACCTATGAAGTCAGTTTTTCTGGAATGTACATAAAGAACAAGAACTGAGCTCAGTTATTTGCAGTCAGGGTGCAGCTCTCACCAGATTTCTATAGAAAAGCACTTCCTTTTATGCCATATTTTTAAATCCGATCTATTTAGTAATTCGTGGAATCTAAATAGTACCATGGGGAAAAAATGGCTACCTAAAGAGAAAGGCATGATATATCTATTTAGCTATAGATAGTCTATAGATAGGCAAGCAGCACCCTATGATTTTAGTACCTTACAGAATATTCCACACCCAGGAGCCCAAAGAGTATAGCGTCTTTATCACACTGTCCCAAACTTCAAAGTTCATTTCTATTTATGTGACAGCGTCTTCTGTGCCAGCACAACCTTTATGGGGAGGGGTCTCCAAATAAATTATTTCAAGAGCACTCTGAACAAGTTAGAGCTTTTAACTTTTCCATGCCTCTCTGTTCCTCGACTTGAAAACTATAAATCTGTAACGACGGCTCTTTAGGGATGACAATTTGTATGCCCAGGCTTACACATTTCCAAATCTGCCATATGATAACATTTTGGAGATTTTAGTCAAGATCTATTTACATAATCTGGAAAGATTTATCAATAGTAGGTTCAAGAAAAATGAGCCAGATGTGAGGGGGTGCCTGGGAGGGCTCAGTCAGTTAAGCGTCTGCCCTTGGTTCAGGTCATGATCCCAGAGTCCTGGGATCTAGCCCCAAGTTAGAACTCCCTGCTCAGTGGGGAGTCTGCTTCTCCCTCACTTCCCTGACCTTCCCCCTCCCCCTCTTCAGGCACATTCTCTCTCAAATAAATAAAAATCTTTAAAAACATTAGCCAAATGTTTTTAGACTAGGTAACTTGGCTATCTCTACCCCAGCCCTCCAGTTCCCTGCTACGTGAACACAGCCAAGTTAACGATATTACTGTATTTGACTTTCTACATTTCAAGACAGTAACTCTCCCTACTTACTGTCTAGTTTCTCATGCAGTAGAAGTCTTCCCAAACCTGACTGTCACATGGCAGTCTTCACGACAAGGGGCTAGAAGGGACCAGAAATTTTCTATTCATATTTTAGTTTTTTCTTTTTTTTAACCGTTCTAAACACTACTTGCAGGGGAAGACACTGAAAAATTGGTCTTATCTATTCTCAGAATTTTAGTCCTCTGAAAAGAGTCCTTGGAGTATGCTATGTGGGTTTTTGCTGCTCTCCAACATACCAAATATTTGGAGGTAGCAGTGGAGAGTGGCGTAGTTACCATTCTGATGTTTTTACAAATGGGAAGAACCAGAATTTTCCAAGGTATAACTGATGCTTAGTGCAGAAGCACTGAAGACCTGACAAATCAGTCATGAACTCTGGGGTGGTGACCTGGTTCCCACCTAGCAATAGTGTAGAAGAATTAAAAACAGCAATAAAGACTACTTGGAGGCAGGCATCCAGGATGATGTGATAGTGTTGGTTGGGTGGAGGTACTGGGGAGGGGACTTGGCTGGAAGATGAGAGTTACGGGGTTGTCACAATGTATAACCCACCACAGAAGCCTGGCTTATCAAAGGGAATAAATAATAGAAATGGGAAAGAGAAGAAACGGAGGGAATGATTTCATTTAAAAAAGAAAATAGGACCTAGGGGCGCCTGGGTGGCTCAGTCAGTTAAGCGTCTGCCTTCGGCTCAGTTCATGATCTTAGGGTCCTGGGATCGAGCCCCGCATCTGGCTCCCTGCTCAGCAGGGAGTTTGCTTCTCCTTCTGTCCTCTCTCTCTCTTTCTCTCTCTCTCTCTCTCTCTCAAATAAATAAATGAAATATTTAAAGAAAAAGGAAACCTTTAAAAAAATACGATCTTAATGGTGACCTTTTTGTACCAAGTCCTCTCTACTGTTATTTTTCCTATACCGTATCTCTCCCTTTGCTCTCTAATGAATATACCTGACCCATCATTATCCCCTCTCCAGGATGTGCCCAAGCTACCAGAAAAGTCAACCTGTGGAGAAGAAGCAGATGGCAGGGTAGCGAGGGGGGCTCAGGTACCCCAGGATTAAAGGATCTGGATGTATTTAAACAGAGGGAAGGCAGGAAAGCACGGAGATATATGACTATTGTCTCAGGAGTGGGTCTGAAAAGTCCTATCATGTGGAGTGGACTGAGGCCCTCCGCGGAGGGGGGTACCTTAGAAAGAGCTGGACTAGGAACCTGGCAGGGATGATAAAGGGGAAGTCACCCTATCCAATGGGTGCGGCTGACCTTCAGACCCTTCTGACTCTGTGATTTTAGAACTCGAGTTTTATAGAGCATTTTCAATCACTCTAAAACAATTTCTTCCCTGAAAGAAAGCCTGTGCCACAGCAAAAACAGATCGATGCAGAGTTCCTCTGTTGGACGAATAGGTTGCAAATTAATTTAACCTGATTATTTCCTCTGTGATGGGATGGTCAATATATGAATCCCACTGTGACATCTCTGCCTCTGATCTCACCTCCTGTGGCCGGGAACTCTGTACCGTGAACTGGCTGGTTATACAGTATGACAAAACAAACTTTCTTCTCAATTTCTACCCTAATGGGTCATTGGAAGAAAACAAGATGACCCATTAAAAACCGCATCTTGCGTAAGATGTCACCAAGGGACAGGACAGCCAGGTGATGGCTCCGCAAGCCCTCTCCATACGATTTGTGTGACTTCTTAGGAGCCTATAAATATTTCATTTACTTTAAAGATTTTATTTATTTGACAGACACACAGCGAGAGAGGGAAGAGCAGCAGGGGGAGTGGGAGAGGGAGAAGCAGGCTTTCCTGTAGATCAGGGAGCCCGATGCGGGACTCGATCCCAGGATCCCGGGATCACGACCCGAGCCAAAGGCAGACGCTTAACGACCGAGCCACCCAGGCGCCACAACCTGTAATTATTTCAAGAGAAAGAGTTCAAAAACAAAACCTGCAGCTGTCTGAAAAACTTATCTTCAACCAATCGTAGCAAACCAAAGTCCAAACTCATTTTTGGATAATTACTCCCAGTGGTGTTAGTCGCACTCAATGCCAGAGAAACATTCCGTAAGAAAGCCAACGAACCGTAACTCCAGTACCTGACCCAAGTCTCTCCCTTGCTGCTGAATGCTTATGGTAGCCTCTGCATTAAGTATGCATTGATTTAAGACACACTGGTATCTTAAAGATGAAAATAAACTAATTAGCTTAGAAATGACAAAATAAGATTTACAAATTTAGTTTTAGAATTCTAAGACGTAGAAAAGAGACCCACTCTATTTCACCCAACCTGAAATGCCGTGGATTGTAAAACACTACCTTCTTTTATGTACATTAAGAAGGAAACAAACTTGGCCAATTAACTAGGACACGATGCCTCAAAGGCAGTCCTGAGTGATGGTCAAATAAGCTTCTCATTTGCACTGTCTGAGAGATGGGCTATTTCTCCTGCCTTCAGTTGTGTTGCTTGGCACGGGACTGGCAGTCCTTCTGCACGTATCTCTCAGCGGCAAATAAAACAGTTGACTTCTTATATTTTCCTAGTCTTTGCTTTAAAAGAAAATGTGGGACTTCAGTCATTTCACCAACAATGAACGTTTGCCTCACTAATCTCAAATTTGCTCCCTGCTGTGCTAATGCCTTCCTTTTTGTGTACACACTAGGATTTTGTTTCGACACTGATAAAATCTCCTTTTGGCAAGTGTGATCTTACAGAGAGACTATCAAATGGGTACCCTCAGCCATATGTAGAACCAACAATATAACTCAACGGAACTGCTGCCCGTGTAAACGGCTACAGCCAACTTTGTGCACGCACGGACAACAACAACAGCATGACCACGGCCCGGCAGATGGCTATTGAGAGAGGCTGCCTGTTAGATTTTTTTAAAAAAATGGTCAAATATGGGGAGCAGGTGGGGGTGGGGATGGGGTCTTAGAATACATTAAACGTCATAGATGCTTTAGGTCCTCTCCCAGCCTGGGCAAGTCCTCATTTCCTGCATCTTATTTCTGACTACATTGTCCAGGTAATTCCACACTCATTCAAACATTTCTTTTCATTGAGTACTTCTAACTTCTAGGTACCAGGCTAAGTTCAGGGGATCCAGCAATTAACAAGAGACAGAATACCTGACCTCACGGAGTTTCCAGTCCATCAAATAAATGCAAAGCAAGCCAGCTGGTGATGAGGTCTCTGGCAGGACAGAGCAACCAAGCAACCCTGGGAGGCAGATAGGGATAGGATTGGGGGTGGCTGTTCTTTTACTTGGAGCGATCAGGGACGGGAGGCCCCTCTGATCAGAGGCATTTAAACCAAGTTCTGAAGGAAGGCAGAAAGCAGGTTCTGGAAAGATCTGGGCAACAGATGACAGGGTGAGGCAGAAGAAAAACTTGCGCAGGGGCAAGGTAGGTAGAAGCATACCTGGTCAGTGACAGGGACAGCAAAGAGGCCAGTGTCACTATAGCAGAATGGACAAGGGAGAAAAAAAAAAGGACATGACAGTGATTAGGTTGAGCGGGAATGGAGGGGGCAGATCACACAGGGCTCGCTAGGCCATCATCTTTCAAGGACAGCAGGGGGCTCCTGATCAGGAGAGTGGAACCATCTAAAAGGGTAACTCCTGAGGTGAGGGAGGGACAAAGCACCTAGCTGATGAATCCAAATGAGAGGACAGTACCTGGCCCAGGAAGTACCCGAAGAGATAAGGGTGACTGGTCAGATTTGGGATATATTTTCAAGGCAGAGAAGTCAGGTCTTGCTGAGGTGGGGTAAGCCAAAGAGAAGACTCAATGGGGACTCCAGGGTTTCTGGCCTGGGCAATGGGAAAAATGAAGCTGCTTTTTCACAAGTTGGGACAAACTGGGCATGGCAGGGGTCAGGAGGTACGCAGAGGGGAATGAAGAGCTGGGTTTTCGACATGCTAGACTGGAGATGCCAAAGAGACATCCAAGCAGAGATGAAATTGAAATTGAGCAGAGAGTTGTGAGATGAAATCAGCTTTTAAGTGGTATTTAAATCCATGGGATTAATTTGACTTTGGGAGTGAGGACAGAAAGAGAAGGGGCAGGAGGAACGAGGCACTTGAATATGAAGCAAAGGAGATTGGCGAGGAACACAGGGATAGGCAGAGCGCCAAGTGTGGCTTCGAGGTAGTCAAGTGTGGCTTCAAGGTAGCCAAATGAAGAAAATGATCTCAAGGAAAAAGGCAGGAGTAGCGGGGTCAAACCCTGTCCAAAGGCTCAATAAGATAAGGACTGAGAACTCAGCACTGGATTTGGAATGCGGAGCTCCCAGGGATTCTTGACAGGAGTCATTTTGGAGGCTGGGGGGTCGAGGGTAGGGCCACAAAACCCAAGTGGAGTGAAAACAATGGAGCATGGGAGGAAATGTATTTGACGAAGTACATAAAGACAACACCAAGCAATGGCACAGCAGGTGGAAGGGAATGTGGGTGGGAGAAATGGATGATGCTGGGGAACATACGGGTAACTGCAGGAGCCTCAGTTAGGAGGATGATAGGACCCAGTTCACCATGGAGAGGTTGGCCTCTGGCAAGGCAGTAGAGGAAAACCACCCCATGAGCACCCATGGAGGTAATGTGTGTAGGTCCAGAGGTAGGAACGTGTGGAAGGTCTAATTTCTTTGTTTTACGTCTCTTTAAGACCTTCTTTTAAGAGATGGATTCGTTTCTTCTCTCTTTGTTGCTGCTGTGGCCACACTGGATAGAGTAAGCCTACAGTCCTAATCCAGAAATTTCTTAAAGTAACTGAAGAAACATGGAGCGTCTGGCTGGCTCAGTCAGTGGAGCATGCAACTCTTGCTCTCCAGGTTGTGGGTTTGAGCCCCACGTTGGGTGTTCAGATCACATAAAAGAATTGGTGGGGGGGGGGCCCGCCTGGGTGGTTCAGTCAATAAAGTGTCCAATTCCTGATTTTGGCTCCAGTCGTGATCTCAGGGTTATGAGATCAAGCCCCACATGGGGCTCTGTGCTCAGCAAGGAGTCTGCTTAGGAGTCTCTCTCTTCCTCTCCCTCTGTCCCTCCCACCCCTCCCCACTCACTGGCACTCCCTCTGCCTCCCAAAATCAATAAATAAACCTTTAAAAAAAGGCTTTAATTAAAAGTAACTAAAAAATTAAAAAACACAATAAAGAAAAGTAACTAAAGAAACAGATTTTTAAAAAGAAAGGAAGGAACAGGGGCACCTGGGTGGCTCAGTCAGTTAAGCCACTGCCTTCAACTCAGGTCATGATCCCAGGGTCCTGGGATCAAGTCCCACATCGGGCTCCCTACTCAGCGGAGAGCCAGTTTCTCCCTCTCCCTCTGCCTGTCACTCTGCCTACTTATGCTCTCTATCTCTCTGTCAAATAAATAAATAAATCTTAAAAAAAAAAAGGAAGGAAGGAACAGAAAAGATTTTTGTTGTCACCGGAGTGATGTGTGGCTATATACTGTATTATCTGGCAAACGTTAAACCACAAGCTTTAAACAGAGCTGTGGGTAATGAATCACTTTGGCTTGTTGTTTACATAGCTAAGAAACACAATGAACGAAAAGTAAAGAGCATCACTACCAAATAACACTGCCAAGTCACAGCAGCAAGTTCAATATCAGGGTCTTTTGTATCTTAGTCACATTGTTTGAAAACACTCCAACTACATGGCTTGTGGAGATCCATCACCTGGGATGGTGACACAAGCCTCAGCTTGAACATCTCTCTAGTCTGAGGCTGATCACTCTAGTCAGAGAGGTTAGTCTCTATGGGGCATCTATGTCTCAGAAGTGGATGAGCTGGGGGTCATCGGGCAGAGTCTATCTGCGGCCACAGTCCTGAGGCTGACCAAGTTCTTGCTAACTGAAGACATGAAGCCCAACAATTGAGCCTCTTGCATTCTAGAGAAATACATTACCTGGAACTAACATGAAAATCCACCTCACTGTGGCTATAAAAAGCAGCACCAAAATCCGAAGCATTATTAATGACACAAAACAAATCAGTTTCCCTGGCTTAGTTTACTCCACAGGCAGACAGCAGCGAAAGGTCACGAGCACAGGTTCAGGGTCAAATCCCAGCCTCACCACTTATGAACCAACTTTGAGCAACTTACTGAACATTCCTGTGCCGGTTTTCTTGTCTGTAAAATGGAGGTAATTAGTAGTACCTATTTCACAGGGTTACTAGGAGGATAAAGAGAATTGCTCTATGCAATAATTATTAAAGTCATACTCTGCATCTTGGAATTTGAAACTGACCACAAAAAAAAAATTACATGGACATGAAAGAGAAGAAGAAGAAAAAAAAATTACATAGAAGTAGCAGGGGGGGCGCCTGGGTGGCTCAGTGGGTTAAAGCCTCTGCTTTCAGCTCAGGTCATGATCTCAGGGTCCTGGGATGGAGGCCCGCATCGGGCTCTCTGCTCAGCGGGGAGCCTGCTTCCCCCCCTCTCTCTGTCTGCCTCTCTGCCTCCTTGTGATCTCTCTCCCTCTGTGAAATAAATAAATAAAATCTTTAAAAAAAAAAAAGAAGTAGCAGGGGGCTGCACAGCAAAGGAAACAATCCATAAAACTAAAAGGCAACCTATGGAATGGGAGAAGATATTTGCAAATGACATACCTGATAAAGGGTTAGTATCCACAATATAAAAAGAACTTATAAAACTCAACGCCCAAAAAATAAATATTCCAATTCAAAAAAAAAAAAATAAGTAGCAGCAGGGGGACCCTTTTGGAAATTCACCAAACCAGGGACTCAGCATGTCATGTATCCTTGGGGACGTCATTTGTACTCCAAAATTTGAGGATGGTAAATAATGGGCTTTGTAAAAATAATTTTCAATTGTTTTTAACACAAACACATAGACATCTGGTGCAGACTGCAATACAAAATTCACATTTTAGGGCCGGGTGGAGACTTGAGTATGTATTGACTTGAGTATTGACTATGGTATGTGTGCACTGGCATAAAGCACTGTTTGCTGAGTCAGAGAGGAGAGCTCTATAACCTATGGGAAATCGTGCTCTGAGGACTCGCCCATATTTAATCCCTAAAACTAGAAGCAGCCCTTAAAGAGGTCAGTGACTGCTGCAGGTTAAGTAAATAGGATGTGGTGGGGTTAGCAAGGAAACCAGGTATCCTGAGTGCCAGTCAGTCATCCCTCCACCTTGCACGGGGATGTGGGGGTCTCCCGTCAAGGGCATCAGATGCCCAGTTGGAGAGGCCACGTTGTGTTTCTTAGTGGGAGAGTCTGGGCATCCCCAGGGTATTTCTCACAGTATTGTGGTCTCCGCCCTGACTGCTTTCCAAGTGCCCAGCCCTCCCTGCCTCCCTCAAGGCAGGTGGCTCGAGGCTCCCAGGCTCACTCCAACCAGGCCTGTCACCACCCTTCCCTTGCTTTTAGCCCCGGACTTAATGAGACAGAACCAGATGGATAAGGGAAATGTCAAGAGAAAATGGTATGGATGGCTTCCATATTCAAAACTATACAAATTTTAAGAGGAGCAAGGAATGCATGTGCCCTTAGAAAAGTGTCTCAGGCTATTAAAATTTAAACTTGTATTACCTGTAAACCCTGTGTGCTAACAATCAGGAAACGAGATATTGATTTGATTGTGCAATGAATATTTATTCTTTTACCTTACTTTTGTGCAGTCCCAGGCTGGGCTCTGGGTGGGGAGAAACACAACAGGACAGAGACCAGATACGAAAGATCAAGAAAGACAACGAATAATCTAAGGCAACCTCTGAGCTCTCAATTAATGAAACAGACAATACCTTGAGCTTCAGAATGCTTTCTGCAAAGGAAATTTACTAGAAAGCCCAAAACGCAAAACAGATCAAAGCAAGTGATCGGGTAGAAGCGGGAGAGCCCCTGTAGGCAACTCTAGTCTCTGCTGCCTGCTGCCCCCAAGTCTTGAAGCCTTCAGAACACTCCAGAAGGAGCAGCGGGGTATGCTTTCAAAGGTGAGCAGCACCAATGAGGTTAAAAAAAAAAAAAGGCCCCCTAATAAGCAGGAAGAACCACAAAGACAAACACAGCTGTGGAGGACTACACAAGGCTGACACCATGATTCCCCCTTCCTGATGCAAATTCTAATCCTGAGCACTCTTGAGAGGGGTACAGCAGTGACCAGGGCAGGGTGGGATGAAGGGCAGAGCTCAAGAGCATTGCCCACTGGCAGAGAGAACCAACTGGGAGTCACGTGTCCCATCCCAACCTGGCTTCCGGCCCTGGCTCTCACCCAAGGCTCCCCATGTCACAGGGGGATCGCAGCAAAGGGAAGCACATAAAGATGGGGATCGCAACCATAGAGGCCCCCCCAAAAGTGAATATATCAAGTACAATGCGAGAGGTGGTAGGTAAGCCTGTGCTTATCACGGTAGATATTTCTCAACACCACCCTCTCACTTCCCTGACATTTACGCCATGTGGAAATATAGTTCCAAGGGGCCAAATTTCCCAATGTTTCAAGAGAGGGAAAAACACTGCAGCGCTTACTGTGCTGTGTGGCCAAAGAGAACATACGAATGGGCCGGTGGGCACTCCTACATTACAAGAGGGGTCTGAGTCTGTCTTCCCCACTACACCGGCACCAGCATCTTGCCCAGGGTCTAACGTTAGTACTCAATATGTCCAATGCATATCGCCTAAATGAATATGTGAGAGCCAAGTATCAGAGTAGGCAGCGAATTGTAAGCCAACTTCTCTGCCTCTCCTCCTTTAGAGAAAGACTGCAGTTTGGGGGAAGCAGATGGGGTAGCAGTTTCTAAGTAAAGGGAAATCTATGTAGAAGTTACTCACAAAGTCGCTATTAACAGCACCACGGTGACTGTATCTGCTGTCCACACCTCAAATCTTCAAATTCACTTATTATGCAATTATGCACAATCTCAATCTAATCCTTTCCTTCCCCTTTTTTCCCTTCTCAACATCTTCAAAGATCTGGAGTTTTATCAAGGAAAAAAAAAATCGTTAACATTAAGTCAATGGGGAGGGCATTGCAATTCCATATCGTGGCGGTAGGTGGCGCTTCATCTATCTCCAGCCTCAGAAAGTAGCAAGGACCTGGGCTCTGAGTCTCTGCCCTTCAGAGTTCCTGGTCCTTGCCAGGAAAACTAGGAGAGACATGCACATACTCATGGGGTTGCTAGAAAGATCTTCCGAGCAACTAGATCAAAATGGATTTCTAGGGTTTTTAAGATGGATCCCCAAGTCTCTGTTCTCAGTAGCTCTGGCTGGACTTTACAGAAAGTCAAGGGTTGAGGTTTGAGGAATCAGTGAGTTCCGAGATGTACCTGGGCATAGTTCTACCTAAGGCGTATCCCGTACATTAGAATCAAACAACTCTTACAAAATAACAAGGAGATGGCTCCAGAAACGTAAGCACCGAAGTGAGACACTTAATCAGAGCTTCAGGGCAAAGACCAAAGCGTCCCAGAAATGAGCAGGTCCTAGGATTGCCAGGACTGAAGAAATTCCGGATCATCTTGCTAAGGAAATGCAAGACCTTGGCGATGGTACCACATCCAGCCTAGGAACATAATACCATCGCTCAGAGCAACAGAAAGTTTGGGCCAATTTTCAGGAAAGGAAAAAACCTGGGGCTGAAGATTAGCGGCAGACGGGCTTCCTTGGAAAAGTTGGTAAAGCATGTGACTCCTGATCTCAAGGTTGGGAGTTCAAGTCCCACATCGGGTGTAGAGATTAATTAAATAAACTTTTTTTAAGTCACTTTTGAAAATATTCCCCCCCCCCAATAAAAGAAAGCCTGGTCTAGGTGGGTCAGGACTCACTAGTCACAACTAAGGAACTTTGATCACCTCAAACATGCACACCTTTCCCTTCATCTTCTACTCACCAAAGACAGGTCCTGAACAGATCCCATACCAAGCCTGCCTTTGCACTTGGCCTCGAGGTATATTCAGATCTTCCCCCTGACCTTTTAAGAACACCAAAGGTAGTGCTGGAACAAGAAACACTTTTATCTATTTCTGCTGATCTTTAAAAAAAATACTTTTATTACGAAACTTTTAAAAGCATGTACAAAAGTTGAGAGAACAACATAATGAACTTCACATATCTTTAAGTGGCTTCAAGGTTTATCTTTGCCAATCTTGTTGGCCACCATTTTTTTCGCTCCCTCATTCTAATAGTTAACAAAATTGGTATTAGAGGGCAAGGCAAGGGCCTCCCTCAGAGCCACCCTGTTAGAAGCAGATAAAAGGTTAGAACTCAGGCCAAGTTTCTAAAAAATTAGAAAAGTTTCTTTGAGAGATTAAAACTGAGGAGAAACAAAGAGAATAGTCCCTGAGTAAAAATCGCTTATCATGCTTTTAAGTAGATTCTGTCTCTCTCAGCAAGTTTAAAAAAAAAAAACAGTAGGAAAACGGATAAAAAGCAATATAATACATAAGTCTTTTCAGGTCAAAGGGTATATTTTTTAATACTGTAGAGATTTTTTTAAGATTTATTTATTTATTTGAGACAGAGAGATTGAGCGGGAGGAAGAGGGAGACAGAATTTCAAGCAGACTCCCTGCGGAAAAAGGAGCCCGACGCAGGGCTTAACGTGGGGCTTGATTTCAGGACCCTGAGATCCTGACCTGAGCCAAAATCAAGAGTCAGACGCTCAACCAACTGAGCCACACAGGCGCCCCTAAATATCATTTTAAATAATGAAGCTTTTTTGTATTTTTCTGTGGAATTTAAATTGTTAGCAGGTGAAAGGTTCATATTCAGTGAAGCACGACAACAAAAACCTGTGTTTCCATATTCAATGATTTTTTTTAAAAGGTAGTATGGGCGGAAAAAAGTCTCTACTTTTTCAAATGGACAGTTAATGTCTATAACTGGGAAGACCATTTTATTTGTGTGTTATTTTATTCCCATATACACCTCTGTTTGGGGAGAGAGAGAATGGTAGAATTTTTTTACAATATAATTTTAAGAGGGTGGAGATACTTCCTTTCCAGGTAATTAAGCACACTTCCTAAATAAAACTAAGAAGCAGACATGTGCTCTTCTCCCAGGACTATGATAAACGGTTTTATTTTATAAAAGCAACAGACTAGAATGTTCTATCTGCTGTTCCCTCCATCTGCCCTTTCAGTTCGGGCTAAATCCTATCCCTCCTCTCTCTCTCTCTCTACTGCATCCCCAGTGCCTAAAGAACTCCCACTTGCTAGGTGCTCAAAAACATTTCCCACACAAAGAATGCACCCCGGGGGGAGGGGGAGGGGCGGGGGGGGTCTATTTGACACTTCCCATTCTTCACAAACCTTCCTTTTCTCGGCCTTCCAGCTTTCTTCTCTTGCCTCAGTTCCATTCTATCTCTTCATTAATTTTAGTGTTCTGGTATTTTAAACAGTGTTCCAGGATGTCTAAGAACGATGGGTTGTACCAGACACTCTAGATACATTACCTTCCACAAATCTATGACCACTTGGAACGTTGAAGAAAGGAATCTGTTCGGATGGCAGATGGGAGCCGGGGACCTCTAAACCGCTGAGGTCTTCCAACTCCATCTCCGAGTCTCCAGGCACAAGCTAAACACTGAGCTAAAGAACTTAGGGGCGATGGGCTGGCTCAGTCCAAAGGGCATGCGACTCCGGATTTCAAGGCCATGAATTCGAGCCCCAAACTGGGTATAGAGATGACTAAAAATAAGTAAAGAAACAAACTTAAAAGAAAATTCTTTTCAGTTGAACTTCAGTGTTTTCTTAACAAGAACCACATACTGGGCGCCTGGGTGGCTCAGTGGGTTAAAGCCTCTGCTTTCGGCTCAGGTCATGATCTCAGCGTCCTGGGATCGAGGCCCGCATCGGGCTCTCTGCTCAGCAGGGAGCCTGCTTCCTCCTCTCCCTGTCTCTCTGNTTTTAAAAAAAAAAAAACTTTAAAAAAAAAAAAAAAAAAAAGAACCACATACTGATGCCACTTAATGCTAACAAAGCCAGATTCTTACAGTAAATTGTATTCTGACTTGCAAGCATTTCTTATGCTTAGTACCGACCTAAGCAATGCTAATACCCTCTAGCACTCCTGACTGTTTGATGGTATCTAAGTCTCAGGGGCAATGTAATCGCAGGCTCCAAATACCCAGGACAAAAGAATACTTCACACTGAATGGCCACCGGCTAATTATTACCTCTAAGGTGAGGTGATCAACTGGAAGTAGAAACCAACCATAATTATACTGGGGGAAATTGGGGCTGGAGAAAAATGAGTGTATCCTGAAAATGAAAACCAAAAAAATAATGGAGCCCAGAAATCTCAAGCAAATCCTTTTGTTAGGAAGCTAGAGTTTCTACTCCGTGACAGTAGAAATATCTAGAAATAATCTTTAGATAGAGCTATTTTCTAAGATGGAGGAATCCAGCTAAAATGTCTTTTATACATCTCCGTGAAGAAGGGAGGACGTCGGCTTTCACTGCTATTCTCTGTGTTAATTTTAAGTCAAGGTTGCTCAACATCAGCACCGTTGACATTTGGGACCACGGGACCAGATCATTGTTGACATTTGGGACCAGATCATCTGTTGTTGGGGCGGGGGGCTGTCCTGTGCATTGTAGGATGTTTAGCAGCGTTCCTGGTCTCCACCACCCATTAGATGCCAACAGCATCTCCACCACCCTCCCCATCACAGGTCCAAATACTACCAAATGTCCACTGGGGACAAAGTCATCCTCAGTTGAAAACCATTGATTATTTTAAGTTCTCCAAACACACCTATCTGTGCAGCCTCTCCCTCTCATCATCCCCCACCCAGCCAAAGCCACACTGATCAACCTGTTCATGATTTTCTTTCCCATCTGCAAACTGACTTCAAGAAACCAGAAGCAGAATGGGTGACCTGCTCCTTCCGGGAGGGCACAAAAGAGGCACTCAAGAAATGTGGATGGGTTCCCACTTTTCCTTTCTGCTGAAGAAGTCACAGCCTTGAGCAGATAACCTGTCTCTTCCGGGAATCTTATTTTGAAGGTAAGCGCATATATTTTGAATATGGCAATTACATTCAAAATACTAGAACTAAAGGTTGTGATTTCGTCTATCTTTTCTCTCCGTAGGAGGAATACAAGTGTTTAATTTTTAGGAAGAACACCGGAACTAAATAAATACTTAGCACTTTAAAGGAAATGCTTTATACACTTCAATGAATTCTTGCCAGAGATGTCTGACAATAACAGCCCACAGTACTCACAGCCTCGCACCCATGTTTCTATGGTGATACTTGAACTCAAATGGTTTGAATTCAAACTAGCTAGTCATGTAAAGAAAAGCCCTTTCCTCATTCCATAAAGCATATTTTATCATTTGTTGGGGGAGGGAGGACAGATTAATACTTCATACTTTTTAGTGTATTTTTTTTGTTCTAAGTTGAGAAATTAAAAATGTGCATGGGAGACCTTCTCAAATCTTTGCAAACGGAGGATAAAAATCCCGGACCGATTTTCTGGGATTCGTTTATCATTTTACAGTCAAGAATTAGTAGGCACTGTTCAAGTAGACGCAGAGTTTAAGCACGCCACAGAGTTGAAAACTCATCAGCAAAATATTAATCACAGCTGAAACCTGACATACACTCTCCCAAGTTCCTTAGGTACAACGCATTCCAGCGATTAAAAATACATTCCATTTCCTCTAAGTGCACATTCAGTCTGTCAAACTGGATGACAACAGCCTAAAGCTGCTGAAATTCTGAAACCCAACCTGCTACACATCCTGAACAGCCCTTCTCCGAAGAAAAAGTTACGAGAAATGGATGTAAGACTTCTCAGATACGGAAGCGTCTTAAAGTTCCCTGAGACGGATGTCAAAATAACCCCCTCGTAAACTGCTTCATAGGAACAGCATTTTGAACTCTCCATCTAATTTTCCATTTCCAGGTTTCTTGCAAATGGTACTCCAATGAAATTTTTCCTTGGGCTCCTAAGGATCGGAAGGGGTTTAAGAGCCCTCCAAAAGAACCAGGCGTAAACCCTTGAAAACCGTGGGTTGTACCTTTAAAAGGTGTCAAAGGAAAAGCAGATGAAATGCTGTAATCTCCGCCCACTGTCACTTAAGACAGAACAGCCCACGCACTGCACTCCACTCGCCCAGCCAGCATCCTGCATCCACCCTTTCTTTCAAACCCACTGCATTAGACCATGGAAACTCAGGATGTGTGGCTGCCGCGGCCCCGGCTCTGGCTCCAGCTGGCCCACCACGTGGCGTGGCCGTGACCTTAGTCACACTTCCCCCTGACATCCTGTGAGTGGGCTCAAGCTGGAGCCAGACCTTCCCACCGTGCTGCCCGCCCTGCTCCTGGAAATGACAAACCCCCGCTCCCTAAAACATTCCATTCTCCTCTAACACCAGCAGAGCTTCCTGCTCCCCACCCCTCCTGAACAACAGGTCTTTGAGTATCACTCCCCACCCTGGTGAGGCCTTTAACCACTGAGCTAAAGGGGACATATGTGGATTTTCATGGAAGCTGGCTCCCGCATTCGAATGAAACTATTTTAACTCTTATCCCGCTAATCCCTTCTCCAGGAATTACAAGCGCATACAACTTCTGACATCTAACAAAGGGTATGGAAAAATGTGCACAACAAAGCTGTCTTCCTTGAAGAAATTACTTCTTCCCTTCCTAGAGAGGATGCCTCTTCATGGTCCTTTTCTAGTTGGACCAGAAGGCTTTCAGAAATCTTTTGAGTTGGATGTATTAACTTGTCTTTGAAAAAGAGCTTTCATTTAAATAAATAGGATAATGAGAAAAATACTCCCCATTTACTTTTAGTCGTGGAGTCAAAAAAAGAAGCAATTTTTTTGTTTCATCAGATGACTGGGAGTATTAATCCTGCCTCCTAAAAGATGCATGGGGGCGACCTAACGATGGTTTCTCAAGCAAAGATGTCAAGCTGGATGGAGCGACATTAAGAAGGCAGTTAACAGGGGCACCTGGGTGGCTCAGTCGTTAAGCGTCTACCTTCAGCTCAGGTCATGATATCAGGGTCCTGGGTTCGAGGCCCGCATCGGGCTCCCTGCTCAGCGGGAAGCCCGCTTCTCCCTCTGCCACTGCCACTGCCACTGGCCTCTTTGTGCTCTCTCTCAAATAAATAAATAAAATCTTTCTTTAAAAAGGTGGTTTAATGTATCCATTGTTTAGACTCACACTATTCTACACATTCAAAAATGGACACAGAGGTTCCAGTTCTACATAAAATGGAGTGAGCACCGTCGGCCCTGTTTTTCCCAACGAACAAGACTATAAAACCTGACGAGACTGCACAGAGCAGCTATTTGAGGACTCTGAAAAGTAAACAGTAGCAGGCAGATTAGGAAAGAGAGGAATACAAAATACCACGAACCTGCCAGTGAGTTTACCATGACTTTCTCCTCCCGTACGCCCCAAGCCTGAACCCCACAACACTGTCGGCGGGCACGGAGAACTGACAGAGAGCAAGCCTGGAGATGCCCTGTAGTTCTGGCTCAGGGAGCGGGAAAGAACTCCTAATGCTCCGAGAATGGGGGAAATCCCCCACCTTTTTCCTTTACTCTGTTCTCTTGGGTCACCATCCCCAGGTGGCAATGGCAGCCTGCAACAATGGGAGCCTGCAGGACCAGAACCCTGAGGGACAAGAAAGAGTCTTCCTCTGGCTTCTGCGGAGCTGTGGCTCCAAGGAGATGCAGTAAAACCATGCCAACTTTTATTCTCTGTCCTCCTGTCACTTGGTGCCAGGGACATGGGCACAGCTGTGGAAGTACATGGCAGAGCAGAGTAATGAAATCCCAAGCTTTCTAGCTAAATGACCAAAGGAAGCCTCATGGTAATTGGAAAGGCACTATATAAATTGTTTATAAACTCCTGGATTCACCGGGAGTCTCCACAAGCTTGGCATGCATGGATCTCATCCTCAACAGCCTACCTGAGACTACGAGAATATTCTAGAAAGGCCTGTGGTCCCTATGTCACCGTGGGGCGTACCCACCCGACACATCCAAATAGCGCTGCCAAGGCCTTGCCAACTGAATGGACATTGGGACCACAGCTCACAAAAGGTTGGGTTAGAACTCACTCTCTGAACATAACCAAATCAACTGCCTGCAATAATAAAAATATCAACATCCTCCATGGGATTTAAACAAGATCCAGAGCCTCATAACATAACATACAAAATGTCCTGGATAAAATCCAGAATTACTCAGCAGGGGAAAAGACAATCAACAGACGCCAATGCTGAGATGACACACGTTTGAACGATCTGACAAAGACTTGAAAGCAGCTATTATAGAATATTCCAGCAACCAATCAGAAGCCATCTTGAAAGCAATAGGAGAGCAGAAGTCTGAGCAGAGATATAGAAGCTATAAAGAACTGCTGGAAATCCTAGAACTGGAAAATTACATAACTGAAATAAAATCTTCCTGGATGGGCTCAACGCAGCATGGTGAGAAAAGTCTGCAAACTTGAAGACAGGGCCATAGAAATTAGCCAATGTAAGCAACAAAGAGAAAAAAAAGACTTAAAACAAAACAACAGAGCCCCAGGGGTTCAGGGGACAATAACAGAAGGTCTGCTATTTGTGTCACGGAAGTCCCCAAAAAAGAGCAAGAGTGCATTGCAGAAACAAAATGTAACAAACTAGTGGCAGAAGACTTGCTAAATTTCCCAAGAGACATAAATCTACAAATTCAAAAAGCAGAGTGAAACTCCCCAAGGATAAACCCAAAGAAAAATGTGCTGAAAACTAGACACAAAATAATCTTGAAAGCAGGGAGAAGAAAAAATGACATATTACCTCTAAGCACAAAAACTCAAATGGCCATGGATTCCTTACTAGAAACCACGCACAAGAGAAAAGTGGCCCAATATATTTTAAGCCCTCCTCAGTAAAGACCTGCCAACACAGAATTCTATATCCAGCAAATAGATCTTTCAGGAATGAAGGCAAAATACAGACATTCTCAGATGAAGGAAAACTAAGATCACTTACTGGCAGCTGACTTCCTCTAAGATAATAGCTAAAGAAAGCTATTTAGACAAAAGGGAAATGATACCACAAGGAAATACGGAACATCAGGAATTAAGAAAGAGCAGCAGAAATGGTAAACATCTGGGTAAATATAAAACTCTCTACTTCTCCTCTTAAGCTCTTTGTTGAAAGCAAAAATTAGAACATGGTCTATGGGGTTTTCAGTGTATGTCACGTAAACATAAGACAAATGTAACAAAACAAGAGCGGTAAGGTGTCCACAGTCCACTTAAAGTGAGTCCACTTAAAGCTGAGTCCCAGTCTCCTGTAAAGTATGGATATTGTAATCCTTACAGCGGCACACATACACAAAAAAAGATACAAGGAGACACTCAAGAGATCAGTTAAAAATAAAACACTAGGAAATATTCAAATAATGCAAAAGAAGGCAGAAAACAGGAAAGAAAATCAATAATAAAATGGTAGGCATAAATCCAAGCATATCAGTAATTATAGTCAATTAAAATGGTCTAAACAGGACAGAGACTGTAAGAATGAATAAAAAAATAAGAACCAACTGCATCTTCACAAAAACTCACTTGACAGGCACCTGGGTGGCTCAGACAGTTAAGCGTCTGCCTTCGGCTCAGGTCATGATCCCGGGACCCTTTCTGGCTCCCTACTCAGCAGAGAGTTTGCTTCTCCCTCTCCCTCTCTCCCTCTCTCCCTCCCCACCTACCCCACTCCC
>LNAC01000645.1:457630-494910 GCA_002007465.1 Ailurus styani | reverse complement strand
CACCCCCACACTCAAGCTCTCTCCTGCTCTCCCTCAAATAAATAAAACCTTAAAAAAAAAGACTCACTTGAAATAGAGTATTAGTAGGTAGGTTAAAAGTAAAAGGAGCGGAAAGGTATAACATGCAATCGTTCGAAAGAAAGCTGGAGTTGGGGTGGGGGGGCACTTGGCTGGTTCAGTCAGTGAGGCATGCAACTCTTGATCCTGGGGTTATGGGTTTGAGCCCCAGGCTGGGTGTAAAGATTACTTTAAAAAAATAAAAATCATATATATAAATATATGTGTGAATATATATATATCATATACATATATATATATATATATATAAAATAAAGTTGACTTCAAATCAGACAACTGCATTGCCAGGGACAAAGAAAAGTATTACATAATGTTAAAAGGGTCAATCTGACAAGACAATCCTAAATACATTTGTACCCAACAGCAAATCTTCAAAATAAAGGCAGTCGAAACTGACAGAATTCAAAGGAGAAAGATAAAGTCATACTTGAAAGCTTTGACATTCCACTCTCAATAATATATAGAAATAATAAACAGAAAATACCACCAACCAATTGAATGGAGAATTTACAAAACAGTAACAAAAACAGAATATGTATTCTTTTTAAGGAAGTACTCATAAAACATTCACCAAGCCTAACGATACCCTGAAGTATAAAACTTAAACAAATTTAAAAGAATTGAAATAATACAAAATAGGTCTTCTGGTCATAATGAAATTAAACTAGGAATTAAAAGAGAACAAAAAGAGAAACAAAAAACAGAGAAAAGGGAAATTTCTAAATACTTGGAAATTATACAACATACTTCGAAATAACGTATGGGACAAAAAAGTCTCAAGTGAAAAAACATTTTTGTATTGAACAAAATAAAACTGCAACACAACAAAATGTGTCTGATGCGGTTAAAAATGGTGCTTCCAGGGAAATTTATATGAAATGTTTATATTAGAAAAAAAGAAGGGTCTCTAATCAATAATCTAACTTTCCATTTGCACAAACTAGAAAATAAGGAGCAAAATATATCCAAAGCAAGAAGGTGGGGAAATATTAAGGATAAGGGGAAAAATAAATTTTTTTGAAAGCTAAAAAACAATAGGAAAAAAAAATCAATGAAAAAAAAGCTGGTTCTCTGACAATATGAAAATTGTTAAGCCTCTAGCAAGACTGACAAAGAAAAAACTCATTTCTTACTAATGAAAGAGGGAGTATTGCTACGGATCCCACTGACATTAAAAGGATAGCAGAAGAGAACAACTCTACACACGTACATTCGACAAGTAATATTGCTTACATCCTTTGAAGAATTTCTTTTGGTCCATGTTCATGAAGATATCGGTCTATGGGTTTGTCACTGTTGTTTTTGCTTTTTACCATCTTTGGTATCAATAATGCTGGCCTCATGAAATAAACTGTCAAGTTTACCCTCTTGTTCTGAAAGACATGGTCTAAAAACTGGTGTTAGGTCTTCCTTAAATGCCTCTCAGAATTTACTGGCGAAACCATCTGGGACTGGAAATTTCTTTTTCAGAAGGTTTCAAACCATGAATCCGGTTTTACTAATGATTATAGGACTACGGAGATTATGCATTTCAAATCAGGTGTGTTTGGATAGTTTGTGGTTTTTTTTAGGAATGGGTGTAAGGAAGTCTTATTGGGTTGTTTGACTCC
Organism: Ailurus styani; assembly: GCA_002007465.1. Classification (NCBI taxonomy): domain Eukaryota; kingdom Metazoa; phylum Chordata; class Mammalia; order Carnivora; family Ailuridae; genus Ailurus; species Ailurus styani. The sequence goes on along the minus strand of LNAC01000645.1, from coordinate 493,222 downwards.
TCCCGGATCAGATAAGAGACAATCTGATCCAGGATCTTTCAGACTGTCAGACAGGTTTCCCAATCTTCTTGGCAGTAATCAGACAGCGGTAGGGGCAGGTTCAGGGAGGTCAGGGAAGGGTCCTGGGGGGGTAAATTGCAGACTCCTTGTTTCTGAGACTGTCCTGTCCCACACCGCCAGGTCCGCACAGTTACTGCAGTCACCCAAATGCCTATCACCTGGCCAGGCCAGAATGTTGTTCTATGACGAGCTGGGAACCACGGGGGATGAAGGTGATACTGGGGGGTGGGTGGCAGGTAGGTATGGGAGGTGGGGTCAGGTCTAAGTGTAAAGCTGGCCAGGGAAGGCCACGGGGTCTCTACGCCCTCTTCAACCAGAGCGAATACCCTCTGAACCACCTTCTGAGATTCTTCCATCTTATATACAGCATATACCCAGGGACGGGGTAAGAGCCAACATGGCTTCTCCCCCACATATAATGCTCAATCTTTTTTAGTTCTTTTATTATTGTGAAAAGAAGGCAGCTGCTACAGAAAAAGTCTGGAAAACACTGCCCTCAGATGTCCCAAAGGAGGTGACTCGGGTTCTGGCACGGACTTCTCGAGAAGGCAGTGGGCCAGCCATTCCCAGCCCAAGGCAAGGCACTTCAATGGACTCAGCCTGGGTATGGAAACAAAGTCGTGGCATTCAACTGACTGGCTGCAATTCTTCCTCCATTTAGTCAGACACAAACCAAGACTCATAAAGCTGAAAGCAACCTCATGAATCTCCCTGCCCATGGCCTCATTACACAAGATGAGGAGACTCTGGTTCCAGACATGGGAAGTGACTGGCTCAAGGTCGTAGACTTGTTGAGGCAAAAATGGGAAGAGAGCCCGACTTCCAGGGTCCCAGCTCAAGTGCTCTTTATACAGAAAAACAAGTGTTGACTGGACAGCTACTGAGACCTTCAGTAGGGAATACGGACATTAAACAGTCAAACACAGAGAAATAGAAATGAATGTCAAGTTACGAAGGAGAACTTCGTAATGACGAGCTGGGAATTCAGCTTAAAACACGCATTTATACCAGCCAGCTCTGATCAGACAGAGATCATTTCTCACCATCACAGCAAGGAATGTAAATACACGGCCTTCAGAAGGCTTCTCAAGACACAACCCACCACCGCCCAGCACGAGTGAGTCACAGTGGTCCCAATGGAAAAATTTCACCTGAGGAATGGTTGTATGTGTGACCTTTTGGTGGTTCAATAAAATTTCCTGTTGGTGAAGTCTACAACCTAGAAGAAAGTGCTTTAGTCTTATATCTGAAGCACAATCTCAGACAGGCACATGGAGAAGGCCACATGAGTAGTAGACCAAGGAGCTAAGACAAAAAGACGGACTTTGAAAAAAATGATTCTAGCCCTCGGCACTTTGTGGAACCCAGATGAAGGAGCCATTGTTCAAGCCAAGCATGACCCAGATACTGCAGAGGAAACAGCCCCAGACCCACGAAGGCCCTAAAACAGGCTCTAGCAACCAGCAGGACATACTCCAGAGAGCAAGAGTTCCCTGCTGAGTAAACCAGATAGTTCTTGCAGAGCAGGGACTAAACCTAGGATTCCGTGTTTCAATACCTCCAGTGAATTAAGGACAGAAAGAAACGAGCACAGATAGAGCATCTAGCTTATCTCAGAACTTGGTAAATAACCACACTTTTAATGGGAAACTTCTATAATAAAGATTTGATTAAGTTATTCTTTTGGGAGAGGTTTCCCCTACAACTGGCCCTCTCCTGATGGAAGCATTTAAAGGGTCTCTAATTTCCCCCCTCTACTTTCAAGGCATAAATGCAATTACAGAGCTGGAGACCAGAGGTGAACGCAGCTTTACAGATGGTAAATTCCCCAATGGGAGAGCTTGACTCGAGTCTGACAATTCTATTGTAACACGAGGTCAGGCTCTTTTCACCATAGCGATACAGAAGAACAAAAAAAAAGTAGGCATGTAATTCTATATGAAGCACAGAATGTTCTGGTAGAAAAAAACCAAAGTCGCCTATGAGGTAGTGGGGATAACTACGAGAAGAGATGTTCCTAGAAGCTTCTAAACCACATTGCAAAGTTGGGCTAACTGACCAAGTAGTCTGGGACAGAAAAACAGGAGTAACGTCAGAGACTGATCACCACAGTGTGTAGGAGGATTCCGACCACACCAGTACCGAACAGGTGTCCGACCACCTGCCGGGGCTCTCTGCTTGTCAGTTCAAAACCGCTGGAGGTGGTTATTTTGGTCAAAGGTAGAGAATTTAAGGTTTCAAAACGTATTCAGCTTAAAACACGCATTTATACCAGCCAGCTCTGATCAGACAGAGATCATTTCTCACCATCACAGCAGGTTGAGTCTAAAACAAGAGCTATCTTAAAAGCTTAATGGCATCTCCCTCCTTAAAAATTATTAATAAGGGGCACCAGGGTGGCTCAGTCGTTAAGGGTCTGCCTTCAGCTCATGTCAAGATCCCAGGGTCCTGGATTAGAGCCCCACATCAGGCTCCCTGCTCAGTGGGAAGCCTGCTTCTCCCTCTCCTACTCCCCGTTTGTGTTCCCTCTCTCACTGTGTCTCTCTCCGTCAAATAAATAAATAAAATCTTTACAAAAAAATTATTAATAAGAGAATCACTTAGCTTGTATTTCCCCCAGACCCTCAGGAGCTGGCTAAGTAACCTCAAGAAGTACCAGTCAGTTTACTAATTCTGTTGAATCAATGGGAAAATGACAATTAATCTCGGGCTCTTTGTTTCAATACCTTGATAGTCAAGAAAGAACATGATGACATATGCACAGATAAAGCCTCCAGTTTTATCTCAGAACTTGGTAAGAATAATACTTATTTTTATATACATTCCCTGCATTATCTGGAGCCCCTAGCATACAGTCTATGACATATAGTACAACTTCAAAAAAACATTTTTTAATATACACACAGTTTGATTATCAGACAAAAATTCTACAAAACCAAAAATATACGCCTTGAAAGATGACTATGTTATTATTCACACTGATATACGAGTAAGAAAGGGAATAGCAAACCAAACATCTATTTCGTTATTTTTTCTTAGAATGGTTGGTGAGGGGCGCCTGGATGACTTAGTCGTTAGGCATCTGCCTTCAGCTCAGGTCATGATCCCAGGGTCCTGGGATCGAGCCCCACATTGGGCTCCCTGCTCGGCAGGGAGTCTGCTTTTCCCTCTGCCTGTCGCTCCCCCTACCTCTTGTGTTCTCTCTCTGTCTCTGACAGATAAATAAATAAAATCTTTAAAAAAAAGAAAGAAAAGAATGGTTTGGTGAAAACAGACAAGCAGAACTAACGAATACCCTCTACTGTTTACTAACTGTGTGATCTTGGGCATGTAACTTGAACACCTCTCTTAAGTATCTATGACCTCATATCGAACATAGGGCCAATAATCTCTTCCTCAAAGTGTCACACTATGGACTTAAACATGGTCAGACTTTTGGGGCGCCTGGGTGGCTCAGTTGTTAGGTGTCTGCCTTTGGCTCAGGTCATGACCCAGCATCATGGGATCGAGCTCTCTGCTCAGTGGGGAGCCTGTGTCTCCCCCTCCAGCTCCCCCATGCTTCTGTTCCCTCTCTTGCTATCTCTCTCTGTCAGAAACAAATAAAATCTTTAAAAATAGATATATGGTCAGACTTTTTAGAGCCTGGCACACAACAGGTGTAGGAGAAAAAACTCCCATATTCTCCTCTGACCTCAAATACGGATTCCAACTAGTATTACTCATGTCACTTTCTGAGCTTCTTGCCAAAGACAGGAGTCCTTCGCTCGTTACAAGAATTCTCTACCACAGTGGCAGATCAGAACCCCAGCAGAGCTTTGTGGCAGGTGATGTGCTCACTGTGACTCTCCGGTGGTGTGCGGGAGGAGGACGGAGCTGCCTGGTGGGGTCCTCCCCCTGGCCCTTGAGCCCCTGGGCCCTCTAGGGGCCCAGGTACATGGGGACAGAAGGACAGCAAAAAGGAAGCAGTCAGGACACAGGGAGCCCCAGGGAAGGCTGGCCAGCCCGGATTAGCGGCACATGACCTCTTCCTTAGAGAAGCATCTCTTTTTTTAAATTTTTTAAAAGTAATCTCTACACCCAGCATGGGGCTTGAACTCACGACCCGAGATCAAGAATCGCACGTTCCTCTCACTGAGACAGCCAGGTGTCCCGAGGAGCAGCCTTAATTTAACCAGTAAATGAAAGGCCGTTTGGAAATAGCTTCTACAAGCTGTGATTTGACAGAAACTTCGAGTGAATATACATCTAAGCTTTCCAAAAAAACACATCTGAAATTGGCTAGTTAATCTGGCCTAAACATATGGATAGATCTAAATGCTACTGAAAGCCTCCATTTTAAAAGCAACATATGGATTTTTTCAATGTAAGTTTAACATATTTTTAAAAATCATAAGTGATGTAATCAGAAGGGCAGTACTCACCAAGCTGAGCAAAAGTATTTCTCTTCGAGAGGGTGCCCATCAAGTAGAAGCTGTTCTCATCTTTACCTTCTAGATGAGCCATATGCTACTTCAGTTCTTTGTATAACTTCAAGGATGTCACGACCTTTCAGGACTCAGTTTCTCCATCTGTTGGGAAAAAAAGGAGGGATGGATCTAGCACACTCTAAAACACCATGGTTCTCTTCTGAAAACAGCAATTGCTGTTACTTCTCTCTAGGCCAAGTATTTAATTACCAAATATGCCTCTATCTTTTAATATGTAGTTCCTGAGAAGGGTCAGAGGGAGCAGGGTTTTAAAAAATGACACAAGTGAGTAAAAGCAGGCTTAAAGGAAAACTTCGTAGACACGTGGTTCACCCCAAAACAGGACAGACCACATCCCTCCATCCCCTTTCTTTGAATCAAATCTCCGTTAACTCCATTCCCCAGATGCCCACAAACCTTTGTCCTATTAGCCAAGGCCTGTCTTAAGACAGAATATATCCTACAGGCTGGAAACTCCTTTGCAAACTATGGAGTCGTTACAGACGCATAAGAGCACGGTATCAAGTAAACAGCTTACCTGGCACCTAGGGCTGCGCGCCCATCTCAAGACCCTCAGCCCACAGCTGAGTGCAAGGTGTTGACAAAAGAAAACCCAAGGTGTAAAGAGTGCTCTGATATGGTACTGATGATGAAAGAACAGCAAGTCCTTTTGTGGCACAATTACAGTCAAGTTAACATAGCAGCAAAGGCCTCAAATAACAATGAAGGAAAAGTCATGAAAACAAATTGAGCCCAAACCAGGCCTCTTTTAAAAGCACGCACGATTTAGCGTCCATGGAGCAAAGTGTATTTTTCATAAATTCCAATACACAGAAAATCTTAGTATTCATTAAACACTCTACAGACTCTTTCATAGGTCTTTGACTCCATATTACATGGTCTGGGAACCCAATGTTTCTATGGACTATCCAACACTGATGAAGCACTATGAACTGCACAAAAATAGACGGCTCACCCACGGAACAGAAGGGGACCGTGTTAACAGCCTGTTCGTTACAGCAGCCTTATCCTATAACTGTCTAAAGATTCCTGACTTGCAGTGGTAAAAGGCCATTTTTAAAAACTGAGAAACTATTCCTGTAGTCCAAAGTTAACAAAGCACCTATGTTGAGAGAGTTAATTAAAGAAAATTCATTTGGAATGAGTGGGTTTACACGAAGTACTTTCTTTCTCGTTGAAGACAGTTTATTTTTTTTTATTTTGGGGTTGTTTAAGCCCTGGACAACCCATAATCTCGTTCAAGAAGTACTTTCTTTCTTAAAGATTCTATTTATTTATTTGACAGAGAGAGAGGGAACACAAGCAGGGGGAGGGGAGAGGGCGAAACAGGCTTCCTGCTAAGCAGGGACCCGGACCTTGGGCTCAATCCCAGGAACCTGGAACCATGACCTGAGCCGAAGGCAGGTGCTTAATGACTGAGCCACCCAGATATCCCTACACTAAGTACTATACAAAGTGTCTGCCAAGCGATACTTTATCTCTCCTTATTTCTAAGGGAAGCATGAACCCCTCCTTTGTCACTCCAAGTAGCTTCCTCAGACCTTAACACTATGCCATAAAATGTCTGACTTCCACCATTTTATGAAGTTCTCCTTAAAAAGCACAAAGAGGGGCACCTGGGTGGCCTAGTTGCTTAAGCGTTTTGACTCTGATTTCAGCCCAGACCCTGATCTCAGAGTGGTGAGTTCAAGCCCCACACAGGGCTTCAGCGTGGAGCCTAGTTTTAAAAAAAAAAAAAGTACAAAGAAATGTTAACTTATTAACAACTGTAAGAAGAACCAATACAATTTTTCATACTGACTCTAAGAGAAAAAATATAGAAAAGGGAACCAAAATGCTATTAAAAGTGCTTAATGACAGGGTGCCTGGCTGGCTCAGCCAGTAGAACATGTGATCCTTGATCTTGGGGTGAGGAGTTTAAGCCCCATACTGGGCACAGAGCTTACTTAAAAAAATAAAAATACAAAACGTGCACTTTGAGGAAAATCCTTTATGATAAATGTAAGCTAGCAAAATAAAATATGGAGGTACATGAAAAATAATCACAATCTTGCTAAACATTAACACAAAAATTGCTTTTAGTGTCAAAATCATTTAAGGCCCCAGTCCAGAATGAACACACAGATCTACAAATTTCTAGAAGCATACAGCCAAATAGGCAAGTTCCTGATCTCTCCCATACCCTTCAGAATGTGGACACGTGGTTCTTAAGTACAGTTCAGAAGACGGGATACAATCTATCTAGTAAGCTTCACATGGAAAAACCTTCTTTCAGTCACAGACCTGACAAATGCTTGCTTCCTGTGTTCCAGAGGGAACCATATTTATAATAAGTAGTTTTTCTAACATTTGCTTTGCATGCCTCTCATGTGATTAGACACTGGGAGGGCTGCCCCCGGTGTGGGTAGCAACCAAGCAGCAGCAAAATGCTCACTTGCTCGAATGTTCGCAAACCTAAAATGGTTAAGTCCCTGGCCTTCCGTTATTACCTCAAGGCTTGGTTAAGTTTCAACTACTTTACCCGAAAGGAGTAATAGCTAACAGCTACGTGTATGAATAAATACTACATACTAATTTATTTCTGTCAGCCAAGAGGTCACAAGGTGAGAAGAAACTTAAAGTGCCTCCCACCCCCACCCCCGTTGGTTTGCCTGGCGTCAAGGAAATGAGAGGAGGGTTCCTAATAGTAGGTAAGAAACCTGAAACACTGATTTCTCTACTTCTCTAGGTTGCCTCAACAGCAAGCAATTCTGCTTTTGTGTTTGACTCTCAAATAACTTGACCTGTGCACATACGTCAAGACAGGAATTAAAATGGACTGAGCAAAAAATAAAGATGGTCCAGTCACACAGTTCATGGAAAGGCAGCACCATTTTATTCCCCAGTCAAGTGAAGCATTCTGGGAAAGCAGACACTCTGGCTTCACAACCTCCAGGGCTTGGCTGCTTTGTGGACAGACCACAGCTCAAAAGACTGTTGGCATCTTGGAATCACTCATCCTTCGCTCATGCCAACATCAACCTGATGATGAGTTTTCTGAATACGCTAGTCTTCCGTCGGCCAAGGAAGGACTTCCTGTGTCATTCCTCTTTGTTTAGAAGGCAGTTTCATTTCAAACGGCACCTCCACACTGGAGCTGATCTGCGAAACGTGGATATGGGAACAGCACTAAAGGAAAATGTTATATCCTCTGTGGAAATTCTAGGCCTTTCCAACGTACAGAATTCACTGGGGTCATCAGAGTCAAGGGATATTCATGCAGCGCAAAAGGCAGTATTCTGGGTAATGAAACCATAAACCAATAAAAAAAAAAGCTTCACACTGTGTCCCTCAACTTGTCACTCTCATCTTTCCTACACAGCATCTTCTAACTTAATCATGATTCCTCAAACCATAATATTAATTTGAGAGCAAAATAACTTATGTTTAAGGACCAAAAAAAAAAATCACTTGTATTTTTACAGTAACTTGTAATACAAGGGCGCCTGGGTGGCTCAGTGCATTGAGTCTCTGCCTTCAGCTCAGGTCATGATCTCAGGGTCCTGGGATCGAGCCCTGCATTGGGCTCTCTGCTCAGCAGGGAGCCTGCTTCCCCCCCTCTCTGCCTACTTGGGATCTCTCTCTGTCAAATAAATAAATAAAATCCTTTTAAAAAAAAGGAACTTGTAATACAAGTATTTGTTTCTATATGTAAAACAGCAAAAAGTTACTTTAAAACTCTTGAAATTGATAGTTCCAAGTTATTGCTTAAAAAACTAGATAAATACAGGGCACCTGGGTGGCTCAGTGGGTTAAAGCCTCTGCCTTCAGCTCAGGTCATGATCTCAGGGTCCTGGGATCGAGGCCCACATCGGGCTCTCTGCTCAGCAGGGAGCCTGCTTCCTCCTCTCTCTCTGCCTGCCTCTCTGCCTANTCTCTCTCTCTCTCTCTCTCTCTCTCTCTGTCAAATAAATAAATAAATAATCTTTTAAAAAAACTAGATAAATACATATGGGACAAATATTTAGAGAGCATTTGAAAGCATCGAAGATACCAACTTTTGAGGAATAAAATATTTGATGTATTCAACAGTATAAAATTTTAGAAGATTTGTCTTTCATTTTGAATTTCAGTTACTGTCATAATAAAAAATGTTGGTGAAATGAGGTTTACTTTTCAATTGCTAGGTAATCTGTCTTCCTTTTATCTACTGTCCAGCATGCATGAAACTGCTGTTCAAGTGAAGGCAAAATATAAAACTCCCCTACGACTCCATTTTTTTTTAAGTAAAATGAGAAATTGTCAAAGATTCGTTCCTGGGCGCCTGGGTGGCTCAGTGGGTTAAAGCCTCTGCTTTCGGCTCAGGTCATGATCTCAGCGTCCTGGGATCGAGGCCCGCATCGGGCTCTCTGCTCAGCAGGGAGCCTGCTTCCTCCTCTCCTTGTCTCTCTGCCTGCCTCTCTGCCTACTTGTGATCTCTCTCTCTGTGTCAAATAAATAAATAAAATCTTTAAAAAAAAAAAAAAAAAAAAAAAAAAAAAAAAAAAAAAAAAAAGATTCGTTCCTGCCTCTCACTACTTTTAACTATAAGTAAAACTTTTAAAGCACATGGCAAATATAAAGTGATTTTAATAAATCTGGGGGGGTCTTTTAAGAAAAAGGGATGCCCAGCTGGCTCTGCTGCATGCAACTCTTGATCTCAGGGTCATGAGTTCAAGCTCGAGGTTGGATGTAGGGATTACTTAAAACTAAAATCTTTTAAGAAAAAGTAAAATGTCCCTCCCCCCACCCATGCCCTCTCTCAAATAAATAAAATCTTAAAAAATAACACTCTTTGAGAAAATCAGTTGTTACAGGTTTTACGAAGAGCCTAAATCTAAGTGTTTAATGCAAAACACACCACTAGTGAAATGGTTCCACTAGATGGCGCTGTATTTTCTTCAGTGACCAGAGACACCTTTTAATCTCGCCTCCATCATCACCTGATAGCAATGTTTCTTGAGCTTATTTTATAGCGTCAATGGGCACCATCTTTGTACAATGGAGTCTATGACTTGACTCTCGCTACATAAAAACAATGTTTGCTTTATTTTCTTAAAATGTCTTCTTTCAGGATTCAAGCTTCATTAGCATTCCAAAATTTTAAGATAAGGTTTGATGAATTCGGTCATTCAACACATTTCTTGAGCCCTTACTTTGTGCCACACCCTCTCTACATTCTGAAGCAACCCATGAGCTTCTGGGGGGACCGACATTAAAAACTTCCCATCCTCGGGGCGCCTGGGTGGCTTAGTCGGTTAGGTGTCCCCACTCCTGCTTTCGGCTGAGGTCATGATCTCGGGATTTTGAGATGGAGCCCTGCATAGGGCTCATGTGCTGGGTGTGGAGCCTGCTTGGGATTCACTCTCTTCCTCTCCCTCTGCCCCTTCCTCACCTTTTCTCTTAAAACACACACACACACACACACACACACACACACACACACACACACACACACAAACTTCCCATCCTCCTGCAAATACCTAGGAGTCTACCAGTTTGGTCTGGCTTTTGCACTTCAATCTTATTTATCTGCAGCATTTCCTGGTCTATTCAATAACTTCCTTGCAAAACATTTCTGTCACCAGGGTTCCTTGCCACTGCTCTCTACTGAGAAGCTCTAATAAACCCAAGACTCTGAGCTCCATTCCATTCTGAAGTTTGACTTTAGGAAAGATGTTTCAAGTATCGCTAATGTGAATTTTTTTTAAAAAAAGGATTAAACCCCTTTGCGGGTGCTTATACATCAAAATGAAAATAGATTCGTGCTGTTCACTAACGTATTTCAAAAGTTCTGAACTTAGATAAGATTGGAAAACATTCAGTCTCTGAATGTTACAAGATAAACATTTATAGTACTTCAGAATGAAATGGAAATAGTGATTCTACAGAAGACAATGCTTTTAATTAACACCTGGCCCCAGTCCAAACCAGAAGACATAAAACACGAGATGCTCTCAATTGAGATTAAGGTGGCATGCAAAAGCCTGAGGCGACTCTTCAATCAAATATCCATATAAATCCCTCTCTGTTTCCCATTCTCATATAAGCAACAAAACCTATAAAGGATAGAACACAATAACCAAATTGGATCTTACAAACTATTTCCTTTTAGAAACAATTTGCTCTAATTGTAAAAGCAAATTTCTTTTTTCTAGAAAAAAAACTTTCTAGATCAAATTTTCCTTAAGGACAACACCAAGCTCTACAGTATGTTTCTTCTGGTGCTCTAAAACTTCATCTAAATTAACCACCACTTTGGAGGGAATGGTATTTCGTGAGTCTGCTCTCAGCACCTCTAACTGAAAAATAAGCCTGCTAAATTTAAGACAAAATTACTTAAATTATCTCCAGCTTTACGTGCAAGGATATGCTTTTTCACGTTGAAGAAATTAAAGTGAGAGAAACTCATATGTTTTAATGAGAATTTCAATTCGTTATTTCTAAACCATTAGATTTCTTTAAAAAGCAAACTGCCCATGAACTTGCCTATGGACATTAATTTATTTAAATATCCCATTCAATAAATTGTTCAAAGACCTTCAGATAATATCTTCACTGGGAAAACCTGAGGTTGTCTTCCCTATTCACGCTGTTCAAATTCATGCCTTTTGAGATAATTTTCTTTCTTATCATACTAAAAGAGTTAAATACTTATCCACATATAATTATAATTTATAATATATATGTTCCTTATATAATTTAAAATATATATTATAAAGTATCTATTACTTATATATATATATACATGTCTAAAATTTATGAGTTAGGTACCTAAGTGCCTGGAAGGCCCAAATACTGAAAGAAACAAAATGTAACAGAAAAATCCAATTTTAATGTATGATTCATGACTTATTTCTTTGATCAACTAATAAGTGCCTACTATGTTCTAGGCACAGGGTTAGGTGGGTGCTGGTATTGTAATAATAACCCACATGGTAGCCTTGGCCTCAGGGATTTTAAGTCTAATGGAGACAAGAGACCAGTCAATAAGCAGTATCAATAAAAATAAAATGGGGGTGATGGCCTGGGTGGCTCAGCTGGTTCAGCATCTACCTTTGGTTCAGGTCAGGATCTCAGAGATAGAGTGCTCAGAGGGGAGCCTGCTTCTCTCTCTCCCTCTGCCCCTCTCTCTGCTCACGCTCTTTCTCTCACTCATTCTTTCTCTCAAATCGATAAAATCTTTAAAACAAATAAATAAAAATATGACCTATCACATACCTACGAGACAGAAAATAACAGCCAGTCCCCTTGCCTCAGCATCAAGTGGAATTAGGAAAAAGGAGTTTCAAGGAAAATGAATGTTTAAAAACATTTTCAGGGCGCCTGGGTGGCTCAGTGGGTTAAGCCTCTGCCTTTGGCTCAGGTCATGATCTCAGGGTCCTGGGATCGAGGCCCACATCGGGCTCTCTGCTCAGCGGGGAGCCTGCTTCCCCCCCTCTCTCTCTGCCTGCCTCTCTGCCTCCTTGTAATCTCTCTCCCTCTGTGAAATAAATAAATAAAATCTTTAAAAAAAAATAAAATAAAAAATAAAACCATTTTCAACAAGGATGAAAGAAAAAAAAACACTTTCGGGTTAACACACTAACTGGAAATCCCACAATGGACTTTCCCATCTTTGCACCTTTTGGTCAGTTGTATTGCTGCTCTATTTATCTGCTATCACTTTCAACTTTAAAAATTGCGATTTAAAAAATGTATAGTTACAAAAAGGATAGGTTGGCCAGGTCTTGTATTTTTATGCCATGATTAGAAACAAAAACTGAGAAAATAAATTCCAGCCAACTTCTTGTTTCTAGTTCACAGGCACCCCCACCAACCTTTTTTTTTAATCAATTGGTTGTTCTTCTCAATGGACACCTCCGGCATTTCTTCGATGCAAAACCACAAAAGCAAGCTCATGTGCCCAGAATTCTCCCCAAGAAGCCAAGTGGGAAAGGAGCCATACTTGCAAGAACCGGTATCTAACTTCCTCAAGATGACTCCTTGAGATAAAGGAGAGACAGAACTTTGGAGGAGTGAACCAAATGAACTACTTCCAAATTTCCCAAAGGGAATCCTTACTTGTGGGACCAATTTAGCTGTCTTTGGTATTAAAGCAACCTTTAAATAACTCTCCTTCTACTTATATCCCTTCTAAATTAACTATTGTTACTCATTATGAGTCCACTGGTATTAGTCAGCACAAGCAGTTAGTCACTAGATTTCTGAAATCACCAACATGCCCCCTCCCCTTTCTCTGGTTTGCCTATCCATTCGGTCTTTTGCAACATTTAAAGAGATGAGTAACTACACACAAGAAATGCTGCCGGGCCTTTTTGGTTGGTTTGCGGTTTCAACAGTGACCAGAGCCCCATTAATAGAAGGAGCACGACTCTTCCGTCTTCTCGTGTAAAGGGGACACTTGCCTCGAGACCTTCAGATCAAAAGTTTATGCCACGTAGGTTGTTTCATCATCATGTCTCATCAACTTATTTCAAAACAGCTCATACAAATTCTTTATCCAAACAATCAATTGGGAAATGATGCCATTCTTGACCCAAAAAAAAAAGCCCTAGAACAGTATAATTTCAGTTAACCACAGGTGAGAAATGGAAACAAATCCAGGGAACTATAGTCTGTCCCTGTCCCGGCCTTTTAAAATGATCTGTCAATTACGGCCCGACATAATCGTGACTCTTTGCCTTTTCAGCATTATCTGTCAGGACCTCCTCAAATCGGCCATCAGTTCCCTGGGATGGAAGGAAAAAGCGTGCCTGCTGTGAGTGACCCACAGGGACCTGGAAAGCCCTCTCCCTTCTTCTCTCCATCCATGCAGAACCACATCAAAGCAGGTACTCCTCCAGAACCCTTCCCTAACCACCAGCTGCCAGTGAACTCTCACTATCCTGATCCTTCATGACCCATCACATATCCACATCTTCTCTTCCCAAGTAAACCAAACAGTCTACTGGGACTTCACAGAGTGGCTATACCAAATGGAGGGACAGTTTTTGTCTGTTGTGAACCGTGTGGACTAGACAGCTTCTCCCTGAATGTCTTAAGAAAAGGAAGGGTGGAAGAAAGTGGTTGCCAACAGGCAGAGGGCAAAAGCCAAGAGTCACTTCTTAGAGAGCCCTTCACTGTGGATCCTAAAAAAACAAAATCTGCACCAATCAATTGCTTTCCTTTCATCTCTGTCCAGTGTGTGTGGCGGGAGAAAGGGGGGTGAGAGGGGAAAAGAACTGAGAGAAGGGCCAGGGGCAGTAAAGGAACAAACTTCATGTTACAGCGTACATAATCTTTACGATATATTCCTCATATGCTCTTATTCCCAACTACTCTCAAAACTGTACTTCTTGGGGCACCTGGGCGCCACAGTTGGTTAAGTGTCAGACTCTTGGTTTGACTCTTGGTTTTGGCTCAGATCATCTCAGGGTTGTGGGGTTGAGTCCCGCATCAGGCTCTGCACTCAGTGGGGAGTCTGCTTAAAATTCTCTCCCTCCCACTCGTGTGTGCGTGTGTGTATGCACGTGCTTGTTCTCTTTTTCTCTCTAGAAAGAATAAATCTTTAAAAAAAAATACTGGGGCGCCTGAGTGGCTCAGTGGGTTAAAGCCTCTGCCTTCGGCTCAGGTCATGATCTCAGGGTCCTGGGATCAAGGCCCGCATCGGGCTCCCTGCTCAGCGGGGAGCCTGCTTCCTCCTCTCTCTGCCTGCCTCTGCCTACTTGTGATCTCTCTCTCTCTCTGTCAAATAAATAAAGTTAAAAAAAAATACTGCACGGGGTCACCTGGGTGACCCAGTCGGTTAAGTGTCTCTTCGCCCTAGATCATGGTCATGGGGTGCTGGGATCAAGCCCCACATTGGGGTCCCGCTCAGCAGGGAGCCTGCTTCTCCCTCTCCCTTTGCCTGCCACTCCCCCTGCCTGTGTTCTCTCTGCCAATAAATAAAATCTATTTTTAAAAAAAACCCACACTTCTTAAATAATTCGTAGAAATTCTGTGACTAGAACCAGAAGCTTAGTTTTATAAAATATGACAAAATGACAGAAAATACTGCATTCTACACTTATGATTTGTCCACTTCACTGTAGGCAAATTTTACCTAAAAAAAGTTAAAAACAAATACTGAACTTACAATGCAAAAGCATTTACAGGTAAACATTTTTTTTAGCACACCAGAAAATAAGACAGGCTAATGGATGGATAGATGAACAACTAGATAGTTAGATATTTGATAGAGCAAGTATCTTAAAATGCTACTAGTAATCCAAGTGGTAGGCATGTGTGTGTTCATGATAAAATTCTTTCAGCCTTGTGGTAGACTTGGAAGATTTTCATTAAAAAATGTGAGGAGATGGATGGGCGCCTGGGTGGCTCAGTGGGTTAAAGCCACTGCCTTCGGCTCAGGTCATGATCCCAGGGTCCTGGGATCGAGGCCCACATCGGGCTCTCTGCTCAGCAGGGAGCCTGCTTCCTCCTCTCCCTGTCTCTCTGCCTGCCTCTCTGTCTACTTGTAATCTCTCGCTCTGTGTCAAATGAATAAATAAAATCTTTAAAAAAAAATGTGAGGAGATGGAATCAACAGTTAAAAGTTGATTTTCACAGGCCATACATACACACTCGCTAGAAATCTTTTAAAATATTTCTCCATGTCTCCAAATTGTCACTCACAAAACAGAAAGTCCTTGACTTCAATCTGCCTCCCAAAGGGATCCCTCACATTGCAGGAGAGATCAGGGCCCTCATCTGACTCACATCTGAAGATCAGTCATTTGACCACCCTGCCACTAGGCAGTACCTGAGTGTGTACCTCTTCCCCAGCATCCCGTCTCGGGAGACAGGCCAGAGCCGGCTGTCACTGTTCCAGAACTGCGCACCTGGCCCTTAGTCCTCCCGGTTCCCCCCAATACCTGGCCGCCATGGCTGACCAGCCATGGGTCCGGGGTCTCCAAGGAGCCACATTCCAAGCAGACAAGCATTTCCCCCCTGACATTTTGGGTCTCTCCTTAAAGCTGCCAGGCATTTCCAGAAGTTTTCTCCTGGCCTCACCCACCCAACAGCACCCTGCTGGGCTTTCCTAGGAGGAGGGCCAAGAAGTTCCAGAGACAGGCAAGGCGCTCCCACAGTCCCCTTAGGGTGGGCTGGGGTGGGGGGGTGCATTTTCAGTGACAGAATGAAGAACACTCACTCTGTGTGCAGGGCTGGCAACCTACAGGTTAAAGGAAAAGGGGGGCTCCCACCCTCTGTTGCTCCTCACCCTTACCCAAGAATAATAAAGGGACAAGGAGGAGGAAAGGCTCAGCCTCACAGCTCGTACCTGCGGAAGACAGGAAATTGTTGCCACCATAGCATCTTCAAGAACAGGGAGCCCAGCCACTACCCAAATCAGGCCTCCCCATCTGCCTCCTCCTTTTGCTCAGAGGAAGAAACAAAGTCAAGAAAAAGTGAAAGTAACACGGCACGATTCGGTCTCCCGAACCATGTTGTTTGTTCTTTCAAGTCAAACCTTTGTCTTCTGGTGCTCTGGCAACATTTAGACTAAACCCAGACCGCAGAGCAGATTGCTGGTGTGGCTTTGCTCTAGCCAGAGCTGCTTCAGCTCTGAGTCGGGGCTGGACTCCAGAGAAGCTGTTGTGTGAGAAAGATCGAGAGTCCAGTGAGAAAACCCATTACTAACCCTAATGAGCTCATAGGTCATCCATCCTTTCACTGCTACAACAGCTATCTTCCCACTTTCCCCTTATCTCTTTCCTCTGGAGGGTCAGTGAAGCCCAACTTGAGGAGAAAATGCCACCGCTTAACCCTCTCCCTAAGGCTAGTCTGAGGGACTTTAATTCTAAGAGGAGGGTGTGTGGGGACAGGAGGGAGGGGTGTTGGGGGACAGGGTGAACCTAAACCACTTATACTAGAATTTCGCTTGAGGAAATTCCAGTATAAAAGTCTGACATGAAGTATCACAGAAGTTCTATCACTCAGCATGACTCACTCAAATTGGATTTTTCTATGTTCTCTGAGGTTCGGTGGCTTTAACTCCCAAGAAAAGCTTTCACAAGAACACCTTAGGAAAGGACACACTACCTTCATGACAAATGGATACATAAAATGAGGTATATGCATGCAATGAATATTATTTAGCCTTAAAAAGGAAGGAAATCCTGTCACATGCTATAACACTGGTGAACCTTGAGGGCATCAGGCTAAGTGAGATAATCCAGTCACAAAGAGGCAAACACTGCATGATTCCATCTATACAAGGTACCGAAAGTAGTCAAACTCCTGGAAACAGCTGAATGGTGGTTGCCAGGGGCTGGGGGTGGGCAGGGGGAGAAAGGAGATGTTGTTTAATGGGTACAAGACTACAATTTCACAAGATGAAAAAGTTCTACAGGTCTGTTGTCCAACCATGTGAATACAGTTAACACTACTGTACTGTAGAGTTTTAAAAATGGCTGAAATGATAAATTTTATGTTACACAGTGTCTTTTTTTTTTCTTTTTGCCACAATTTAAAAAAACACACATGGTGCCTTCACTCTACGTTTTGGATATTCTGCCTTTCCAATTTACCAATTTTGATGTTAAAAAACAAAACAAATAATTCCGTGAGTTTTCTTATTGAAAATGAAAACCCTTCCAATGAACTCACTTTCAAGATTCAAGAAGATTAAAAACTACTGTCATTTTAAGCATGCATGACATTTTCATAGCAGGCAGGACCCCCACATTCTTCTCGAATGGTATGCGTGGTATGTTGAATTGGCTTCTAAATCAAATGAGACTGCTGATATGTAGCCTTTTAGCAAAAGAAGGATATATCACAAGACAGTCTAAGAGCCTGAACACTGTGGCTATTATCAACGAAGGCAGCAAAATGAATAATTCATGCTGGGCAGTAGTGTCCAAGTGTGCTAACAACTGTGACTTCATGAATGGCCTCTGCACCGGCTCCCTCTCTTCCAAACTCTTACGCTAAACCTGATCCAGCAGGTGTTCCCCTGAAACATGAAAGTTACTGTACGGAGACAACATTTGTGAGAAGAACAGTAACTCTGAAGTTGACAGAGCAAAAAGGCAGGGCGAACTCTCATTGGCCCAGCCTTCCTTCCAGAAAGGGCTAACCTCAAAGCAAACTGCACATTATCCGAAAGCTCCAGATTTCCACGTTCCACTGTTAAGAATGCGGGCAGAAGGGAATGGACCCGAACGTCCAGAACTATTTCTCCTGTAAAGAAAGGTAATGAACGTTTCCAGATCTTGGCCTTAGACCTTGACAAACAAGTACTCAGTAACCGTACTTCCAAGACTCCTTGGCTGTTGGGATCTAGGATTCCGAAAGACAGCCAGCCTCCTTGGAATTTCACCATAGGCATTCTTCAGACATGTGAAATCGCAAAGGAGGTAAGCCATTTGCGTGGCTTCTAGGTGATTTGCATGCTCCTACACAAAACTGCAGTCTATTTCTTAAAAAAGGGAAAGCTTGTTTCTGAAACTCATTTGGGAGCCAGTTTTCCTCCTTCAACCGCATCTCAATGAATTCACTGCCACCAACCTGGAGCGCTGGCCCGGAGGTACAGATTAAAAAGCGAGAGGGGCGCCTGGGTGGCTCAGTGGGTTAAAGCCTCTGCCTTCGGCTCAGGTCATGATCTCAGGGTCCTGGGATCGAGACCCGCATCGGGCTCCCTGCTCAGCGGGGAGCTTGCTTCCTCCTCTATCTCTGCCTGCTTTTCTGCCTACTTGTGATCTGATATCTCTCTCTGTGTCAAGTAAATAAATTTAAAAAATCTTTAAAAAGAGAAAAAAAAAAGCAGAGGAGAGATCTGATCTGTGAGGCTTTACCTTGGGCGAGCTCTCAGCATATGGGTCTAGGAAAGGCCGGAAGTAGGCACGTACCTCCTGGCGAGGGTCTGAGGAATAAAGCAGAGATGGGAGAGCACAGAGAGAGTCACAGGGCAAGCAGTCATCTATGGCCCCGAGCTGAAATCGGCAAACCCTACAAAGTCCCCCAACTCACGGGCTGTTGGGCAGACAACGGGGGCTTCAACTATGATGTAGGCGAGGCCCAATCCTGCCCATCTCATCCCTCATCAGCCGTCATGCTCAAATCTAGCCACAGGAAATGCTAAGAAATGACTCTTTGTACACGGGATGCGTTCAAGGGAGTTTGTTAAGTTCTCTTCCTCTCAAAGAAAGACCTTCCTGTTTTAATAGGAAGCGCTCAAGATCTTGGAGATACCAGAAAGCAAGTCCTAACGAGAGCACTGGGGACTCCTGGAAGCCGGAGAGGACGTCTCCCCAGGGCCGAAGCCTGTCTCTTCCCTCCTTGTGGGCAGCACTGATGAGGAAACAGAAGGCAAGCTGAGGACAGAGCAGAAACTGACACCCCATAACCCCACCACCCCCATGGGAGAGATATGACATTCCTCAGGCATTCCTGGCCACCCTAAAGCTAAGGAAAGGAATAAGATAGTTAAACTTATAGAGAGCACATAAAAAAATTTTTAAAAATTTAAAAGGGACGCCTGCATGGCTCAGTCAGTTAAGCGTCTGCCTTCAACTCAGGTCATGATCCCAGGGTCCTGGGATCAAGCCCCACGTCAGGCTCCCTGCTAGGCGGGGAGCCTGCTTCTGCCTGCTTCTCCCTTACCCTCTGCTGCTCTCCTGCTTGTGCTCGCTCTCTGTCTCTGTCTCTCTCTCTGTGTCTCTGTCAAATAAATTTTAAATTTTTTTTTAAAAATTAAAAACACAAAGTATAGAGATCATAATTCTGCAAGACATGTGTTTCCCTGAGTTGACAAATGTCTTAGCAATCTACAAAAACAAAGCATTTCTTTTTTTAAAAGATCTTATTTATTTGACAGAGAGAGATCACAAGTAGGCAGAGAGGCAGGCAGAGAGAGAGGGGAAAGCAGGCTCTCCCCCGAGCAGAGAGCCTAATGAGGGCCTCGATCCCAGGACCCTGAAATCATGACCTGAGCGGAAGGCAGAGGCTTAAGCCACTGAGCCACCCAGGCACCCAGAACAAAGCATTTCTATCAATAACCTAGCTTCCAGAAGGAAATGTAGATACAATTAAATGTCCCTATAACCTGCAGCCCACTGACAGTTACTTGAAGTGGGCAGAGTGTAATATTCCTTCAGGAAGTTCCCAACTATCTTCATGTTAATGCTTCGCTAAAGGGAAAAACAACCTTAACTTGACAATGGCAAGGCCTCCGGTATCCTGTGAGTCTTCTGCATATGAAAGTGCTTTTCTCCTTACCTCCCCCAACCCCATAGTATATCATCAGCCACCCCTCACAACCCAGGGCGGCAGCTCCATTTTGCACCAAAGACATCTCAAGAATTCTTTCTTGGTCATCAGCTCTGGACTCCACCCCACTGAACCTCAACCTCTATTCCAAAACCCCATCTACACCAGGCTCCCAACATCAAACCCAACACACCACATATGAATTATTTCTCTCTGATATTGCACAGAGGTCCTCCGTGACCATCATTCCCCCCTCAAATCAGGCAGGGTGGGCTGCATGCAAGGTCATGAGAATGGGCACCTGGGCACCTCAGCCCAGGGTTCAAGCTCAGCACAAAAGCGGACAGCAGGGCCTCCTCAAACCAGCCCTCTCCTGTCCCTATGTAAAGAAAAAAACACCAAGAAACACATTTAACACCTCTTAGAACTAGCTGGCCCCTCTGGCTTTCTGGTGACCCAGCACCAACACGGGGCATCCCTATAAACAGTTCCAGAATTAGAAACAGCATCTATACCTAGAAGCTGCAAAGAGAGAACAGAAGCTTTGACTGAGTGCCCTTTGGGATATTATTTAGATCTACGTGGTTTGAAAGAGGTATACTGTGCACATAAAACCAACTGGGAGAATTAGGGACAAATTCCTACCATTAATAGCCCATATTCCCTATGTGGGGGGGGTGGAAGTCGTGAGTCAAAAGGGGGGAGGTGGTGTGTAAAGGTAACAGCAATTGTCTCAGGGCACCTGGGTGGTTCAGCGGGTTAAAGCCTCTGCCTTCTGCTCAGGTCATGATCTCAGGGTCCTGGGATCAAGCCCCGCATGGAGCTCCCTGCTCAGGGGGAAGCCTGCTTCCTCCTCTCTCTGCCTACTTGTAATCTCTGTGTCAAATAAATAAATCAAATCTTTTAAAAAAAACAGCAATTGTCTCATTGCATAAATACCACAAGTAACCTGGGGCTTTCGTTTTCTCACTTAGTATTTGGAGAATTCACAGGTGATCTATAGGGCTGACTTACATTTCTCAGGTGGGTGACTTGGGGCTTATAGATCCAACCCCCAGGCCTAATCCTGAACTATGATAACCCACCACACCTATCTTCCCTTCCTTCCCCACCTGCCCAAGAGAGAGCCAAATTCCACAATGAAACAAAGGGAAAAGAGATAAAAGAAGGTCAAGGAAGAAGATCATGGTCAATCTTAAACCACACATGGGGAGTACAGATATTTCAAGGAGAAACACATTGGGGAAAATAGAAAGAAAGGAGGGAATAAAACAACAGGAAGAAGATCCACTATGACAGAGACTTCACAAAGCACAGAGGACAGACATGGGCATACAAGGGGCCTTCTCGTCAACCCAAAAGAAAAGAGCTGCCCTGTCTTGTGGCCAACCCAATGGGTACCATCTGCCCTTTCTCATCTTCTGCCATGTGCAAAAGTGCTTTGTAAATTGTAAACCAAGGTCTACATGACCTAACTTTGACTTTTACTATGTCTCTCAGTCCTCGATGTCAACTACCCTAAGAATATGTCTGAGGCTGACTGAAAGTCCTAAAAGAATATGTTGCATAATCACTCTCTAATATGTATCTCCAACTTCCTTTCCACTCTGTCGTATTTGCTTGGCAAAATCCAATTCCTCTTTCAATCCAGTTCTTTGCCTACACCATACCTGTGCCCACTCAGTCAAGAGCAGTGAAAGAAAAACACCCACACCAACTAGTCACCTTCATCATGGCCACCAACCTCAAGTGGGCTCTGAGTGCTGCCTGACTGATAATTATGATACATTTTGCTGGTCCAATAACTCGAAGATTTTCCCTAATGACTATTTCGTCCCCTTCGCTCTCTCCTCCAATCTCCAACGTCTCTTCCCCCATCCTCACTCTCAGCTTGATGGCTTACTATCCTGCTTCACTGCAACACCAGATACAACCATCACAGACTTTCCACAAGCTCCCACCATCACCGAAGTCCTCCTATCTACATCTGTGCCCACATCACTCAGGATAGGCTAAGCTTATGTGCTAAGAACAACTTAAAACAGAGGACACTAATGTCCCTCATGGTCAGCTAGGGGCTCTGCTCTATGTTGTCCCTACTCAGAAATGTAGGCTGATGAACAACCAGTTTTTGGAACATTGCTGGTGGCTGCAGCACAGGGGAAAATAACTTTTGAGGATGTTCACGCTGGCAATTAAATACTAAAGTACAGAAATGAAACCCGCTGCTTCAAAAAATTCACCAGTCGGGCGCCTGGGTGGCTCAGTGGGGTATATAAAGCAAAGCCTCTGCCTTCAGCTCAGGTCATGATCTCAGGGTCCTGCTATTGAGCCCTGCATCGGGCTCCCTGCTCAGCAGGAAGCCCGCTTCCTCTTCTCTCTCTCCCTGCCTCTCAGCCTACTAGTGATTTCTCTGTCAAATAAATAAATAAAATGTTTAAAAAAAAATTCACCAGTCACAAGCAGTTACATGACCCCACCATGCCGAAAGGGGCGGGCAAACACAGTCCTACCATGTGTCCAGAAGGTAGACAGGCAGTGGACCCTATGTGACATTGGTGCTAATGACTTCGAACATGCCTACATATCCTACCTTCTCTCCTCTGAATTCACTAAACTCCTAAGTAAGGCCAATCCCCTTGTGTACTAGATCCTTCTTCCCTTGTCCAACACAACAGTTCTGTAACTGTCCCCAAGTTTCTCTTGTTTCATGAATGTTTTTCCCTCTACTTGATCATTCTTATCAGCATATGAACATTATAATTACTTGGTTTCTCCTACCTAAAAAATAAAAATAAAAACCTTGACCTCATGCCCCCTCCGTTTCAGTGACAGTCCCACTTCTCTGTTTCCATACTTGCTAATTCCTGCCCCCTCCACTCTCTTAAAGTGTGGCCCCTCCAGGCCAACCCTTCGCCAAAAAGGTGTCTATCAAAATCCACCATGACCTCCCATAGTAAACTTTCTATCCTTACCTTACCTAAACTAGCCGATGCATTTAACACAACCCTCTTCTTGAAACACTCTTCGCATCTGACTCCCAAGACACTCCGTTTTCTTGGTTCTCCTCCTGCTTCCCTGGCCACAGCTGTTCAGTCTTTATTGGTGCCTTTTGTGTGCCTTTACCATCAATAGGAGGGTGTCCCAGGGCTCAGTGCTCAGCTGGCTCCTCTTCTATAGCTCCCTCCCTTGGTGGCCTCATGCGAGCTCACAATTTTGAATGTCATCTATATACTGATGGCTCCCAAATGTCTGGCCTCTGCCCAGATGCTTTTAAACCCCGAGATACTCAGCTATCCAAGTGAGTACGCAGTTATTACTACTTGGATGCTGTCTTAGTCCATTCAGGCTGCTGTAACACAAACACTAGAAACTGGATGGCTCATAAACACAAACACTTATTTTTCACAGATCTGGAGGCTAAGAAGTTCAAGATCATGGTGCTGGCAGATTCAGTGTCTGGTGTGGGCTGGCTTCCTGACAGCCATCTTTTTGGGGCAACCTCACACCGCAGAAGGTGGGCAAGGGATCTCTCTGGAGTCTCTCTTGTAAGGGCACTAATTTCATTCATGAGGGCAAAGCCTTCATAACCTAATCACCTCCCAAATGTTCCACCTCCTAACAGCATCACTTAGGGGGTTAGGATTTTAACATATGGGAGTGCTTCGCTGGCTCGGTCAGTATAGCATGTGACTCTTGTTCGAGGTTGTGAGTTTGAGCCCCACACTGGGTATGGAGATTACTTAAAAATAAAATCTTTTTTAAAAAAAAGATTTTAACATATGAATTTGGGAGTGACAAAAGCATTCAGTCTATAGCAGATGTCTAATTTTAAGAATTTTCTTAAGAAACAGATAGCTCGGGCGCCTGGATGTCTCAGTGGGTTAAAGCCTCTGCCTTCAGCTCAGGTCATGATCTCAGGGTCCTGGGATCGAGGCCCGCATCGGGCTCTCTGCTCAGCAGGGAGCCTGCTTCCTCCTCTCTCTGCCTGCCTCTCTGCCTATTTGTAATCTTTCTCTGTGTCATATAAATAAATAAAATCTTTAAAAAAAATAAACTGTATTAACAAATTTACTACATTTTAAAACTTGCAGGATGAAGACAAAACTTTACTTAAAACAAAAAATATATACGTTAGAGGAGTACCTGGCGGGCTCAGTCAGTAGAACATCTAACATTCTTGATCTCGGGGTCATGAGTTCAAGCCCCTCGTTGGGTATACAGCTTACTTGAAAAAAAAAAACAAGAAATATGTTAAAAAATAAGAGCAGCTAAAAATTACAAAGCTAAATATGTATGTCCAAACATTAAGACCAAAACAAAGCCAAAGAAAACACAAAAAAGGAAATACTAATAAGAGCAGAAATTCAATAGAAAACAAGCATTAAATAGTGACAATCAGCAAAGGTGTGAGCTGGCCGTTTGAGAATATTAATAAACATGCCAAACATTTGAATGAAGGCTGCGGAATAAAACAGAAAAAAGACAGAACTGCCGATAGTGAACAGAGTTAAAGAGTATATTTCAATCAACTTTATCCCAAAAAGTTTAAAATTTTGGACAACTTGGAAAAATTGTGAAAAAAATCCAACTTACCGAAATAGTCCCAAGAAACGTAAAACCTGAACAGTCCTTTAAGAAGCTGTATCAGTAATTAAAAACCTTCCCACAGTAAAAAAAATAAAAATAAACTGCAGACCTTGATGGCTTCCCCATCACATTCTACCAAAAAATTTAAGGAAACAATAACACTTAACACCAGATTTAAGGCTAAATTATACAAATCCTTCCGGAGAACAGGAGCAAAGGGCATGTTCCACAGCTTAGGGTTTAGATTGAGCCAAGTACAAAAACACAATTAGAGCTGTACAAGAGCTGAAAACTATAGGCCAGTCTCATTCCTAATTGCAGATTCAAAAATCTTAAAGAAAATATTAGGCACATCAAATCTACATTATTTCAAAAGTATCATAACATCCTGATCAAACTGAATTTAAATCTGGACTCCACTCTTAGTTTTTTTTTAAAAGTTGGTCAATATACAAAAACTAATGATGTACTAGATGGTGGTTAATTAAAGTTATATAAAAAAATAAAAGTCAGCCAATTTATTGACCATATTAACAGATTAAAAGAAATCATATTCTCATCTTGATACAGAAAAGGCAACATCTATTAATTAAAAAAATAACTTGAGCAACAGAAGGGAAATTCCTACTCTTAAAGAAGATATATGCCAAAAACCTATAATAAACATGATACTAACTTGTAAAATGTCAAAAGTACTCCCTTTTAAAAAAGAGAATGAGACAGGATGTCTACCACCATTTCTTCTACTCAACATTGTACTAGAGGTCTTGGCCATGATAATAAGGCAAGAAAAAGATAGGAGTTAAAAAAGAAAAAAAAGGGTATTATTTACAGATGAGAAGACTATGTTCATAAGGGGAAAAAAGGCCTCACTATTACCACAAATTTAAAGGATTTTTATTACCAACATTGTTGACCATAACATCAAAGCTCAAAAAAAAAATGATTTTATATAGGAGCAATCGATAGTAATAAAATTGAGAAACATGCCATTTTGATCACATAAAAATATAACAAGTACACAGAAATAAGTCTAACAAAATATGTGCATGATCGGGCGCCTGGGTGGCTCAGTGGGTTAAAGCCTCTGCTTTCGGCTCAGGTCGTGATCTCAGCGTCCTGGGATCGGGCCCGCATCGGGCTCTCTGCTCAGCAGGGAGCCTGCTTCCTCCTCTCCCTGTCTCTCTGCCTGCCTCTCTGCCTACTTGTAATCTCTCTCTGTGTGTCAAATAAATAAATAAAATCTTTAAAAAAAAAAAAATATGTGCATGATCCCTATGCAGAAAATGGTATTAAGGAATCTGTTGAGCAAATAAAGCCAGATGCAAAAAGTGTATGCTATGTTAATCTATGCAGATAAACAGGCAAAACTACATGATTTAGAGAGATTTAGGTAGTAAAATTAAAAAGCAAAACAAGGAAGGAATTTCCATAAAGTCAGGGTAACTCTGGGAGAAAGGGATAATGACTGGAAGAGGGCTTCCAGGTTCCATTTGTTGGCCTTGGTGGCGGTTAGACGGGTGCTTGTTTATCTCTTTAAGCTATACACCTTTTCCACATTTCTGAATGTATACTGTATTTCATACACATGCATATACACATAAGAGGTTGTGAAAAATCCCCAAAGAACCAGCTACCGAACAGGGGGAAAGGGGAGATCATATGGTAAATGGCTCTTCGAGATATAAGGATAAACTAATTTGGAACAATTGCTTTGAAGAAAACACTTTCGGTGAAATGTTTTTATTTAGAAAAAAACAAAAAACAGAGGACTAACAGGAAGGGTCTGCGTACCAGGACAGCTTTTAAGCATGGTTTTAGAGTCAGAAAAGTTAAGTTTTGGGGTGCCTGGGTGGCTCAGTCGGTTAAGCGTTGGCCTTCGGCTCAGGTCATGATCCCAGGGTCCTGGGATTGAGCCCTGCATTGGGCTCCCTGCTCAGCGGGGAGCCTGCTTCTCCCTCTCCCACTCCCCCTGCTTGTGTTCCCTCTCTTGCTGTGTCTCTCTGTCAAATAAATAAATAAAATCTTAAAAAAAGAAAAAAGAAAGAAAAGAACAGTTAAGTTTCAATCTTAGCGTGACTGCATACCAGCACTGCAGTCTTGGGAAGGTTTTTCTTTTTAGCGAAGACTAGTTTTCTGTACTGCAAAATAAGAGTTCCACTTAACTCATGAGCATTAGAGCAGTGTCTTTTCACGTAACAGAAGGTTGGCAGATGAAAATTGCTTTTGTAATTATCTCTGCTATAACTAGAAGGTGGGTACTTCCCTATTATTATTAATAAGTTTACAGTCCTGACTTGACACGTAAAGTTCTGAGCAAAGGCATTAGCAGTCATTCGGTTAATAAAAATCAATCATCGGGAACTACCTCAACTGAAATCATTATTAGATGACAAGTTTTACAGAAGTCTCAATAAATTACATTTAATACATTCAATAAATATGGTTTTAGTAGGCTACTCCAACAGTTCTTCTCTGAAAAGAATTATAAGAACCCCTTTTACATATGTTAGACAACCACAGTAGAACTCATACATAAAATATTAAGTCTTCACAGTCTGAAAGCATTAAGGACATACATGTGACCCATCACCAACGAGCATTTATTCACATTAGTCCAAATGCGTTCAAATACATTGGTATTCGCCACGGCAACACGAGCTGCCCATGAGCAACTGAGTCTATGTTAGTCCTACACGTGCCATAGCACAAGCAACCAAGGCAATGGAAGATCCACTCGACCTGTGAAAGTGTGGTAATAGGGAAAAAGCATGTGTCTAAGAGACAAATCAATCTGCTGGCAAATCCTAGCTCCGCCACCTCCTCATGAGGTATTCTCTTTAAGCCTCGGTGTCTGGAGTTGTCCCAATGAAATAAAACCAATCTCACAGGACTGTTATTACAGAAATTTCTCACTGCAGAATTGGGAGACCAGCATTCTGCTGAGTGACACCACCTCTTAATTCAAATATCCCACCCCACCAGATTGGGCCTTTTTCACAAAGAGGTTTTCTTGCTAAGTGTCTCAAGTAAGTTGGCTAATATGGTCATTAATTAGACATCACCTGCAGTACATGGGACTAAAATCCCAGAAATTCAGAGCTACAGACAGCTCTGAGACTACGAGACGCTCTAGACATAACCTGGTACCACCTATCTGAGCACCCATTTTTTACATCATTTTACAGATTATCAGTACCATGTGGTTCATTGTTAAGGATTTGTTAAGGGTCTA
Organism: Ailurus styani; assembly: GCA_002007465.1. Lineage (NCBI taxonomy): Eukaryota > Metazoa > Chordata > Mammalia > Carnivora > Ailuridae > Ailurus > Ailurus styani. The sequence goes on along the minus strand of LNAC01000645.1, from coordinate 465,601 downwards.
GAACAGTAATTCTCAACCCTTGCTCAACATTACACCACATGGGTAATTTAAACACATATGCACATGCACACGCACGCACACACGCCCATATTCCACCTTGAATCAGAACTGAACCCGAACTTTGAGGTAGAGCCCAGGTATCTGTATTGTGTAAAACCTTCTCCTGGTAATTCTAATGAGCAGCAAGGGTTGAGACCACCACAGCAGAAGACAGCAAAGAACCCTGTCAGTACTTCATAGTAAAAAAATTTGCTTAAATAATGGTGTGGCCCTATTTCCTATCCTACTAAAAATCAAAGAGTCAGATAAAGGGCAACCCAAGAGATCCAGCCTGTACTTAAACAATTTCATGATCAGTGTGCCTGGGTAGCGCAGCCCATTAAGCATCTGACTATCAGCTCAGGTCACGATCTCAGGGTTGTGAGATCAAGCCCCACATTAGGCTCCACGGTCAACACAGAGCCTGCGTGGAATTCCCCCTCCTTCTGCTCCTTCTGCCCCTCCTGCTCGTGTTCTCTCAGTCTCTCTCTCTCTCAAATAAATCTTAAAAAGAAAATAATTTCATGATAAAGAGTTATTTGATATAATGGAATTAAAGGAGCCATACAATGAGCGTCTTCTCTAGAACACTGTAACACTTAAATGGAACCCTACTGCTTTCTCTCAGGGCTCTACGCTTTCTCTTGTGATTTTATCTGTGCTCAACAGGGCATGAGAAAGTCACTCAAAAACATAATCTTTTCAATTAGCCCATATCAAAAAGCAAAGTAATGCTTAACAGAAGTGGTATCAGAAGCCTGACTTTCGTTTTTCTGTACTGTCCATTTTCTGCAACATGCATTTCTACCCATGTTTCAGGGATTATAAGTTTTTTGAATTTCTCCTATAGAAATAAGTTGTTACTATAGTATTATTTACCCACCCTGATATCATTTCCAATTTGCTTATTCTAGGGCTTTTGCACATAGCAACCGCACAGATCTCTCCTGCAAGCCGCTCATAGCACTCAGATCCTTGGCAACACTCATAAACGAATATAGCTTCAAACTATGGGAACACTTAGCTGAATACCATAGTTTCAAATGTCTCTAAAGTGCTATTTGCACTGAACCCATCCCAGATCTGTCAATTCTTGTAAGTAACGCATCTCTCTATCTTCATGCAGATGGATGAGTGAAAAGCTATAGCAGAATATGCAGGCTCGTAAGTTTGCTCATTACTAATGTAGTTTGGTGTTGAAGACATTAACTCCCGGCATGTATAGCTAAACAATTATTTAGGACACATGTATTTTTCTCCCCAGACAACAGTTTCAAATAAATAGTATCTTTATGTGGATTTTGAGAAGGGCCCTACTCTTTAGATAAGACCTTAGCAGTTACTATGGTAGTTATTTGAATCGATGGAAGATTAGTGGACTGCTATGCTTTGTCAACATATTTTCCCTGGAAATAACTTAAGTGGAAAGAAAATGGATGTGATTATTTGCATAAAGTTTCTCCTGTTTGTGGACTCATAAATGAGTGATGGATTAACACCTACCTGAGTAAAATTTTCACAGGAGGGGGTCCAAATATAGAAAGGGCCAGTAAAGGGTACAATCACAGCCTCTTCTCTTACCTTTCGGTAACAAGGTTACCAGAAATGAGAATTAGCTATACACATTCGTGTACACACACTCAAAATACATGGAAGTATAAATAGATTTAAATGCATATGTGTGCATAGGTTTTATTTTTATTTTTATATATAACTTTAAAATATAGTTTTAAAATACATAGATACAACCATACAGAACAAGTGTGAATAATCCTGAGCTAAAATCAAGACTGAATCCCCAAAAAATCCTAATGAGTAATGTCTTTTTTTCTTAATGTTTACTCTAAGTCCATTTATAGTAAGAGGGGAAAGGGTTGAAAAATCACAATAGGGGACTTTTTCCAAATCGTATCCACCAGCAGGTTTTCTCAGTCTAATGATTCATGATCTCTGAGATGTATGATGGGGTTTGTTACTCTGAGCTGAGTTTGCAATGAGTCACACATGGGCTGACTCACTTTCCTCTGTGACTAACCAGCATGGGAGTCTGTCAGTGAGGGACCCACAGCCCACCACAAGGCGGCACCCCAGGGAAGGAAGAGCCTAAGGTTAGTGGGTTGCAAGGGAAAAAGATTCTTTGGGCTGCATGAGGGAAGTAGCATATAGCCATGAAACATGGAACACACCGCTCACTGACGAACTACTGCATCTGTGTACTAAAGTCAGCAGCTGATGACAGCACTGTCTTAAGTACTTTGCAAAGGACTGTTTGAAAGACTTAAAAAAAAAGAAACAAGTCCAAAAAGTGGCAAAGTGAATTTAACCTGTGGTCAGGGCCCTAATACTAACATATAACGTGGAAGAAAAAGAAAAACCTATTAAATGTTAGGCTGACCCCTTTCTATTCAAAAAGAAAAAGGGCGCCTGGGTGGCTCAGTGGGTTAAAGCCTCTGCCTTCGGCTCAGGTCATGATCTCAGGGTCCTGGGATCGAGGCCACATCGAGCTCTCTGCTCAGCAGGGAGCCTGCTTCCTCCTCTCTCTCTGCCTACTTGTAATCTCTCTCTGTCAAATAAATAAAATCTTAAAAACAAACAAACAAAACAAAAAGAAAGAAAATCAAGGTTCTTCTGACATAAGAATTTCATACCCATACAAAGAGCTATCCTTCATTAACTGATACCAGAGGTCAACAAACTTTCTGCAAAGGGACAGATAGTAGTAAATAGTTTATAGGCTTTGCAGGCCATACATGGTCTCTGTCACTCTGTCATTGTATCGTGAAGGCAGCCATAGACGATGAAGTAAATTAATGGGTATGGCTGTGTTCCAATAAAACTTTATAGGGACGCCTGGATGGCTCAGTCAGTTAAGCATCTGTCTTCGGCTCAGGTCATGATCCCACAGTCCTGGGATGGAGACTCCCACTGCCTGCTCTGCCTGCCACCACCCTGCTTGTGCTCTCTTTCTCTGACAAATAAATAAAAATCTTTAAAAAAAGAACTTTATAAACACAGGTATAGATATGACCACACAGGCTGTGGTTTGCCCTAAAACTAGGCAAACACCTTATAGTGGTTGGGCATCTGAGAGTGTGTAAAGGATTTTTAAACAAACACCATTTCATTCAGCATCCATCTGTACCCTCCAGTGAGTCAGGTCCTTGGCCATATGATCTACACTTAAAAAAATTCAAGAACAAGATTACTATCAAATAATGGAGCCAGGGAACAAAAGATTCTTTAGTTCAAGAATTATCATTTTGTTCCAAAGAGTCTAAACATTTTATGTTAGATTATTTCTAATACTGTTGAGAGTCTGATTCCTTAAAATCTAAGATTTCTAAAATTCAAATAAGCCCAACAAAAGGTCATGGGCCAGAAGCCCATAATCAAACTAAACCTTCTAGGTAGGTAGTAATACATGTTTTTCTTAGAAGTTGGATAAGAGAAAAACAATTCTAAATTTTTACTGTTCTAACTATGCCCGTTTTAAATACTATATATCCTAAATGAAGGCTTTTAAAAAATCTTACATAATATTATTGATTATATTCATTATGGTGAAACTGAAAGGCCAATAATAATTCAAAAAACTTGTTTTTGGGTTTTTGTTTGTTTGTCTAAAGAGGCAGGGAGGAGGGGAAGAGGAAGATAGAGAATCTTAGGCAGGCTCCATTTTGGGCATATTGGCCCTGCTGGGCATGGAGCCCAACACGGGGCTCGATCCCACAACCCTGATGACCTGAGCCAAAATCCAGAGTCAGATGCTTAACCGCCTGAGCCACCCAGGTGCAAAGAAAACTTTTCTTTTAAAACAGCATTTCCGGGGCACCTTAGCCTGCTCTCTTTCCCCCTCCCTCTGACTCTCCCCCCATCCCTCTCTAAGAAAATAAAAATAAAAATTGAACAGCATTTCAAAGGACAAGCAGTGCTGTTCAGATTTTAATGTAGATACAAATCCCCTAGGGATGTTGTTGAAATATTGAATCCAATTCAGTCAAGTCGGAGGTAGGGCCCAACATGGTGCCCAACATGGGGCCATTCCAACAAGCTCCCACCTTGGAAATGTCGATTTCAGGCAGCTTGGGAAATGGATTCAGAAATTCAGAAATTAGGCCCATCTTTTCTTTAATGACTAGAAAATCCACAGCATACTGTGTTTTTGAGTTAAAACCCAAGAAAGTCAAGTTCCATCCAAACAGACATGAAAATAGCACATCGAGTACCACGGCAAAATTACACCATCAAAGGGAACTAATATTTGCTGGCAGCCTTTCAGGAGCACAGCAGGCTTGCAGACGTCATTTCTTTTCATTCTTCCAAGTCACCACAGAGGAGGCACCTGAAGACAGAGCCTCTGCTCAAGGTCGGAATCTGAATTCACAAGCCACCTGCCTTTCTCTATCTGCTACTTTTATTTATTTCTATTTTTATGTTCTAGCTCTAATCATCTTATTCCCCTCCAGGTGGTAGATGGGATCCTTATTCCCAACTATTTCTTCCTCTGTATAATAGGATTACTCATCCTTTCGATCGTCAGGAGAGAGAAGTACATGTCCCCCACTTACTTGACTTTGGGTTTGGCCCTAGGACACATATTGACTAACGGAAATGTGAACGGATATGGCGCAGACCACCTCCAGGCCAAGGTTTTAACTGCGTTACGTGGTTTGGATTGGGCTCCTGTTCCCCACCAAGAGAACAGCATGTCCCAGCTAGAACTGTTCCTTCGTCATTAATTATAATAAAAAAAATGGACAAAATGTATTGCCTATTAAAGATAATAATTATAAAGACAAAAGATATCCAGGAATACAAAATGTCAATTTTTTTTTAAAAAACCCAAAACTATGACTGCAGCTGTGGGAAACTACAACACACGTATGCATGGGGGAAAAAAAGGACAGAAAGGAAATAGACCAAAATATAATCAAGATTTTGTTGGACTCCTGGTTAACTTCTAATCTTCAACTTTCAGAGGCGTCTGGGTGGCTCAGTTGGTTGAATGTCTGCCTTTGGCTCAGGTCATGATCCCGGGGTCCTGGGATGGAGCCCCGCATTGGGATCCCTGCTCATTGGGGGGTGGGGGGCCTCTTCTCCCCCTCCCTCTGTCCCTCCCACTTGTGCCCACACGTACTCTCCTACTCTCTCAAATAAATAAATAAAACCGTTAAAAAAATAAAATAAATAATCTCCAACTTTCAGATTTCAAGGCAAGACTTTATACAATATACCATCAGACAGCAGAAGCCATGAGCATGCCTTGCAAAAGTGAGAATGTCACACCTCAGAACTTTTTCTTTTTATGTGCAGTAAAAACTCAGGGTTGCCAAGCTCCTAGCAATGTGACCTTGTGTAAGTTAACCACCCTGCCTGTTTCCTCATCCATAAATGGATTTAATAATATCGACTTCTTGGGTTATTTAGCACATTAAATATGGTAATATATATAACGCATGTGACTTACACAAGCATTCAATGAAAGTACCTTTCTTTCACTACAGCTAATAACACAGAAAACGGATGTAATTAGAGCTGTTATAGAAAGGAATTTATCGATGAACCATTAACCAAAGATGATATTCAAGGCAATTTAAGACCCTCAGCAGTCCATGAACTTAGCTACAAGTAGATTCTACAGCACACACCCTTCTTAGGGACCCCTGATTACACTGAGCCCACCCAGGTAATCCAGGATAATCTTTTTTTTTTTTTTAAAGTAGGCTCCACACCCAACATGGGGCTCCAACTCACAAACTCATGGCCCAGAGATCATATGCTCTACAGACTGAACCAGCCAGGCGCCCCCAGTATAATCTCTTTTAAAATCACCTGCCTAATAACATAATTCCATGTGCAACTTTAATTCCCCTTCCCTACTGAACATGTTCACAGGTTCCAGAGATCTGGATGTACACGTCCTTGCAGGACCATGATTTTGCCCAACAAACTGGTATTTCACATATAATAACTCAATATTTAACAAACTGGCTGATAGCATAGATTCCCACAACAGAGCACATGGTGAACTGCTATTTTCTGACCTTATACTCTGATGTTCCCTGTGGTTGATCAACATTCAGTCTCTTAAATCGGAAAAGCACGTTTCCAAGAAGCGTCCTTAAATGAATGAATGTTCTCCATCTCTTCAGCCCTGCCGAAGGGCCTAGTGCAAGGGCCACGTTTGTTGATGGTCCCTGCCCGTGAAGCCCTCACCAACTCGGGGGAAGGGGATGACAAAGTGAAATACCGCTAACACTGAAATCAGAACTTCCAAAGTTTTGTGGAGCTAAGGTTGTGGGTGAAGGCTTTACTGAAAAAGGCATTTGGGTTACATGTGTATGGAAAAAAAGAAGCAAGGCGCTGAAGGCACAGAGGCTTAGCACCATGTCAAGGTGTGTAAGGAAACACCACCTTTAGCTGGTGAGCACAGAAAGGGCTGGAGCAGGCAGGTGCCTATGAGTTGCTTCTGATGGGCCGTGCAGAGAGCCATTTACAAAATCAGGAGTCGGGGCGCCTGGGTGGCTCGGTGGGTTGAGCCTCTGCCTTCGGCTCAGGTCATGATCTCAGGGTCCTGGGATTGAGCCCCACAATGGGCTCTCTGCTCGGCGGGGAACCTGCTTCCCCCTCTCCCTCTGCCTACTCTCTGCCTGCTTGTGATCTCTCTGTCAAGTAAATAAAAAATCTTTAAAAGAAAACAAAATCAGAAGGAGAGCAGGAAGCCAGCCTAGATCCTAAGAAGGGAGGGATCAAAAGCCAAAGAAGGAAGAAAATGTGCCCAGGAGCTGGTCCCAGGAGAAGCCAGAAAACACTGCATTACTAACAAATGGGGAAAGAGGCAGAACAGAGGCTAAGACAGAGGCAGGGGAAGGAGGCAGAGAACTTTTCCGGCTACCACCAAGTACCAGTCACTGCATTTGTGCAAGACAATGGAATGCATGGAAAAATCATGAAGACCAAGAATAATGGTGGTTGCCAGGGGCTGGGGAGGGGGGCTGGGAGAAGTTAGTGTTTAAAGGGGGCAGAGTCTCAGTTTTGCAAGCCAAAAAGGGCTCTGGAGAGGATGGTGATGATGGGGGCCCAGCAATGTGCAGGCACTTAGTACAACTAAATCACATATATAAAAATGTTTAACGTTTTAAATTTTACATTATGGGCATGTCACCACAATCGTTTAAAACTGAAGAAAAAGAAAATGAATGAATGGAACTTGAGAAAGGAGTGACTCTACTTTACCAATTTCTTCTAATAGCCAAATATTGAAAAGTGGTGCTGTAGGATGAAGTAAAAAAAAAAAAATCCTACAAGAACCTTGGGCACCTCCGTCGGCCAAGGAGAAGAACCAACAGTAAGGGAAAGAAAGGTAATATGGGACAGAGACAGTATAACTTTGAGAATAAACCCCAGAAGAGGCAAACGGAGTCAGAATCCAGAGAACACGTGGGCGGGGGTGGGGGGGAGGGTTAGGGGGAAAAGGGGAGCAGCTTTGGGTGAGAGGTAGGGGACTCTCTTCTCTGGAGTGGGGTAAGTGGGGGGTAAGTGGGGTGAGGTGCCACCGCCAGAAAGGGAAAAAGGGAGGGCTGGCTGTGAGGTGGGAAAGAAGTCAATGATGTCAAAAGGTTGTGGAGAAGAGAAATGGAGAATCCCAATATTTAAAAGCGAAGTTAATCTCTCTATCTCGGTCCCTGACCAAAACAGAAGTCATTGCACAAGTCAAGGTTTAAACAGAGAACAGTTCGGCTCAGTTGTGGTTTTATCTCTAAGCAGCTCTGTTACCTTTGCTAAGTCAGTTAAACTTCTTAAAGGGCATCTTTCAAAGAGGGGGATTTGCTAAAATAATCCCACTGTCCCTTCCAGCTCTACATTTAAATGGTTTCAAGCAGAGAGCTTATCCACTGCAGTGTCAGCTTACCTACCCCACCCCCCGGGGGG
>LNAC01000645.1:445613-457619 GCA_002007465.1 Ailurus styani | reverse complement strand
GGGGGGGGGGAGGCGCGGGGGAAGTGGGAACAAAAGTCAAGGTGTAAGTAATTTAAATACCCTTGGGCTGATTTCACATCTCACTTTTGATACTGACAGCCACAACAAACAGGTGGTTACTGCTGACAAGGGATGTGTCCTTAAAACCCTAATGATAACGGATGTTTTTGTAGCTCTTAACTGTTTATAAAGCACCTTCACATTATGAATGGTTTGCGAGAGCAAGTAAGCAACAAACCAAGGACTAGAATCCAGGGACTCATGACTCGAACACATGATTTTAAAAAACAAAAATTGAGGGCGCCTGGGTGGCTCAGTGGGTTAATAAAGCCTCTGCTTTCGGCTCTGGTCATGATCTCAGCGTCCTGGGATCGAGGCCCGCATCGGGCTCTCTGCTCAGCAGGGAGCCTGCTTCCTCCTCTCCCTGTCTCTCTGCCTGCCTCTCTGCCTACTTGTAATCTCTCTCTCTGTGTCAAATAAATAAATAAAATCTTTAAAAAAATAAAACATAATAAAAAACAAAAATTGGGACACCTGGGTGCCTCAGTTGGTTAAGCAGCTGCCTTCGGCTCAGGTCATGATTCCAGAGTCCTGGGATCGAGTCCCCCATCACACTCCTTGCTCTGCGGGGAGCCTGCTTCTCTCTCTGCCTCTGCCTGCCGCTCTGCCTCCTTGTGCGCTCGCTCTCTCTCTGACAAATAAAAATCTTTAAAAAAATATTTTAAAAAAATAAAAAACAAAAATTATGTCTTAGATGCTGAGACACAGTATCTAAGATTTCCCACTGGATGTCACAAATGGAGAAACTGTAGGGGTCAAAAGAAATTTGCAGGGTCTTATTCTTTCAGTTGACCCTGGCAAACAGTTCTTTGAAATTCAAGTAAAACCTTAATTTCCGGGGCACCTGGGTGGCTCAGTGGGTTAAGCCTGCCTTGGGCTCAGGTCAGGATCTCAGGGTCCTGGAATCAAGCCCCTGCTCAGTGGGGAGCCTGCTTCCTCCTGTTCTCTCTGCCTGCCTCTCTGCCTACTTGTGATCTCTGTCAAATAAATAAATAAAATATTAAATAAAAATCTTAATTTCCACGTGATAAATACCAGCAATCCAAAGGGCAGAGATGGTCAAGGGTTAGAACTCAATTGTTCCAATGTCCTAACCGTCTCAAGGATGAGAAAACAGAGGCGTCCCCTGAAACAAACAGCTTCTGGGAGGCCAAGCCAATACTAGAACCCAGAGGTCCCACCAGGCCTAGGATCTTGGCACCGGCCAGGCCTTACCCAGCTTCTAAGAAAAGTTAACAACGGAACTGCTCCTTAACACTGAAATGGTTCCAATTTAAATAATGTCAGGGGCTCATTCCCTCCTTTTCACACGTGCAAACCATATGGATGCTGCCTATTAATGGTCCTCGAATTCTCTGGAGCAAATTCTCCTCACAAATGGGAGGATGTGTAATGAATCATGCCTCATTTTAGTACAACAGAGAAGTAAATGTGTCCAATAAGGAACCCGTCTGAGAAAACTTTAAACCAATGGAAAGGGCCTCCATTACCATCTTCTACCTAAAAAGTGTTTTCTAGGTATATTAAAATTGAAAAACAAAAAAAAATGAAATGAAAACATTTTGAAGAGGACCATATTGTCTAAGTAGTCCCATTTTCCTCCTTTGGCAATATTGGAATGAATCAGCAGGTGTTTCACTACCAAAATTACTTTTATCACGAAGCTGAAAAATGTTGAATGTTTCAACGAAAGACTCCACAAGGAGAATAGATGAGGACATGAAAATGATGTATATTCTGAAACTGCAGCTCCCACCTTACATGTTTCACACAGAAAAAAACAGTATGAGGACAAGAATGTCAAAGGAAGGGGAGCCCTTCCGAGGTGAGCAGAAATCTGATTTTCTTACCTCAGGGCCCTTGAGAGCATCATGATAAGATTTGCCAAGAGAAAGGATTTCTACTGAGGAAAAGAAGTGAGCAAAACTTTTTAGTGAACATGCTAATGGAGGCTAATGTGACAAATGGGAAATACCCACAGTTGTTCAGTTCTGGGGCTGTAAGAGGAAGACTGAGATACCAGGCCAAAGGCTATTAGAAGGCAGAGTGAGTCTCCAGTTTCACGGTGTTTCAGGGATGAAGTTTTTACTGAAGGAGGAGTGCTCCCTCAAATATACAGCCAAGATTTTTCTCCTCAAAACAGTCCCATGAATTTAAAATCAAGGGAACAGGAAGCTAAGGTCAAGACCCCCAATGGGCTAAGTTTAATCTCCCAGTGTTTCAGGGCCAAAAAGACAAAAGATCTTCTAGGGTTTCAATTAAAAGCCTGGAAGAACCACACCTGAGGAGCTGGACTGAGTCTTCCTAAAACTGCAACTTGGCCTTGACTTAGCTCAACTCCGGATGGTGAGAAGGTGATCAGCTCCTTCCTCACTACACTTACCTAACAGGAAAAGGAAGAAATCTCTCTGGAGGAAGATGTGGTGTAGAACTAGTAAGATTCCTTCACACAGAATTGCTTGTTGTAAAATTAATTATGAGAACATTAGGACATGAGAAAATTTGCAAGAAAATGTAACCAATATTCAAGAGGAAAAAAAACAACAGATGCAGACTCATAGATGATTCAGATAATGGGACTCAGTAAATAAAACCTTTGAAATAATTGACTAATTGGTTAAAGAAAAGGGGAGGAAAAAAGAGGAAATGCATGGAAAGGTGGAGAATTTCAAAAAGGAACTAGAATCTATGTAAAAAAAATCAAATGGACGTCACAGAAAAATAAAATACCTTAAGAAAAATATACTGTCTGAAATAACTCAGATGGGTCAATTAGCAGGGTTGGGTTTACTAGCAGACTAGATATAGTAAACTTGAAATATAAAAGTTAATGAGGGCGCCTGGGTGACTCAGTGGGTTAAAGCCTCTGCTTTCAGCTCAGGTCATGATCTCAGCGTCCTGGGATCGAGGCCGCGTCGGGCTCTCTGCTGAGCAGGGAGCCTGCTTCCTCCTCTCCCTGCCTCTCTGCCTAGTAACTTGTAATCTCTCTCTCTGTGTCAAATAAATAAATAAATGATCTTTAAAAAAAATAAAAGTTAATGAAAGCACCCCTATTAGGGCACCTGGGTGGCTCAGTGGGTTAAAGCCTCTGCCTTCAGCTCAGGTCATGATCTCAGGGTCCTGGGATCAAGGCCCGCATCAGGCTCCTTGCTCAGCAGGGAGTCTGCTTCCTCCTCTCTCTCTGCCTGCCTCTCAGCCTACCTGTGATCTCTGTCAAATAAATAAATAAAATCTTTAAAAAAAAAAAAGCACCCCTATTAAAGCCCAAATAGAAAAGGGGAGGGGCACCTGGTTGGCTCAGTCCATATAGAGTGCCACCCTTGATCTTGGGGTTGTGAGCTCTATGTTGGGTGTAGAAATTACTTAAAAATAAATTTAAAGATTAATTTTTTTAAAAAAATAGAAAAGGGTAAAGAAAAAAAAACTAACAAATCATAAGGAACACAAAAAGGTCTCCTGACCATGTAATTTGAGAGCCAGAAGAAAATAAGAGACACAATAGGGCGGTAGCAGTATTTGAAGAGACAATGGCTGGGAATTTTTTTTTAAAGATTTTTAGAGGGCGCCTGGGTGGCTCAGTGGGTTAAAGCCTCTGCTTTCGGCTCAGGTCATGATCTCAGCGTCCTGGGATCGAGGCCCGCATCGGGCTCTCTGCTCGTCAGGGAGCCTGCTTCCTCCTCTCTCTGCCTGCCTCTCTGCCTACTTGTGATCTGATCTCTCTCTGTGTGTCAAATAGATAAATATAATCTTTAAAAAAAATAAAGATTTTTAGAGAGACAGAGAGAAAGCATGCAAGTGGGGGGGAGGGGCAGAGGGAAAGGGAGAATCTCAAGCAGACTCCCCCACTGAGGGTGAAGCCTGACTTGGGGATCAATCTCACAACTGTGAGATCATGACCTGAGCTGAATCAAGAATCCGATGCTTAACCAACTGAGTCACCCAGGTGCCCCGAGAATTTTCCAATACTGATGAAAGATATCAGCCCCAGGGAGGGGGGAAGGGAGGGTGCCTGGGTGGCTCAGTTAGTTACACATCTGACTTTAGCTCAGGTAATGCTCAGGGATCCCGGGGGGGGGGGGTCCCTGCTCAGCAGGGAGTCTATGTTTCCCTCTCCCTCTGCCCCTCCCCCCTGCTTGTGTGCTCTTTCTCTCTCTAAAATGAATAGAATCCTTAAAAAAATGTTTTTTATCCCAGTAGTAGTTTTATGGTGGAGTTTACTGCAATTAGCGGGAAAAAAACCACAATCATGGCATTAAGACTGATGGAGTAGCAGAATAAGACAGGACTCTAGAGGTAAACAGTCCCACCCTCAAATTAGAGAAGCCAAAATCAAAGCCCAGAGCATTAAGAATGATGTGCCTACACCCACAGCTCTTTAGAAGCTGACTGGAAACCTGAACAGCATCCTTCTAACTTCTTTCTAGTCCAGCCTTGTGATGCTCGCACCAGGCTGGTCCAAGGTCAAATCTAATAAAAAATGTGAAAACTCCCGGTGTAATACTTTGATTTTAATGAATACATATTTTCACGGAGAGTGATGGAAAAATCACTGCTGGTGACGCAAAATACACAGCAGGTGCTCATTCACTGACCTCGTAGATATGGAGACCCAACATTATCACTGGGAAGAGCTCCTACAAACACACACATACACACACTGACTCTGGTCACTGTGTGAACCTGATGTTCACAGGCAGAGCAGAAGAACATGCCAGAGAGGCAGAGAAAGGTGTGGCTACGGGCTATCACTTAAACCCCAGCAGCCATACTAGTTCTGTGCATTGAGGCCTTTCTCCATAACACAGGTAAGAACATGCATAGTATCACCATACATACTGGTGAATAAAGGAAAATATCCCACGGTGCCCTCCCTAGAGGTAAAGAAAAGGCAACAGCTGACCCTCTACATAGATTCTTTATCACCAGAGCACAAGGTGTCCCCTCAGTGCACGTGGCCTTTTACTTCCCACAGATGTTCTGGGGAAAACATCACCCATTACATCCCTGGCACTGTGATTAGCTAAAACAGCCATACCTCCTCCTCTCTAGGAAATTCCTGAGGACTCCACTGTTTTCCTGCATTACCTTTTCCTGGTCAAGTACATGTCATATTTTTGTTTATTTTCATTGTCCAAACACAGTCCAAGACCCTCCCCCCCTTCCCCCCCCCCAGCACACAGACAGCTGGGCTGCCAGACAGGCCAAGTCAGCGTCTGCAGCCCCAGATCCCAACTTCTGTGCCCAAGCGTCCCTTCAGAGAACCCAAAATATTGACGCAGTTGGCATAACAACAAGAAAATTTTGCTATCATTAATCGGGGACAAAAATACGGTTATTTACAAATCTGGCAAATCAGTTCAAGTATTTTCCAGTGTGGGGATTAGTATTCAAAGGACAGGAGAAGGACTGATGAACCATCTAGTCCATCTTAATGTGTGTGTTTTTAAATCCCCACTGAAAAGGCGAAAGGGTGCCCATAACACCATTCAGTGGGGTATCTGAGATTTCTTCTAAAACTACCACCTTGAATTTGTTAGTCATTTCCCTATCATAACCTCCTTCAATGTAAATACTTAACTGATAAAATACTTAACCGATAAAACTCAAGTCACTGTTCCAGGTGGCTGTTTCCATAACTCAGCTCTATGCTTACTCACGATTTCCATACAGCTTCTGCTAGTATTTTAACCCTGCGCAGGAGGGTGTGTGTTCTCTCTCCCTCTCCCTCCCTCACATCTTCCCCACAAATTACAGTGCATATAGGCTATATATTTATCCATCAGTAGATGTAACTTGGGAAGGAAAATTCACATTATGTAACATGTCAGGAATATAGTATATAAAACATTTTACACTATTGTCTAGGCTATCAAACTAGCTCTTGGAAAAACACATGAATACCTACCAATGCTATCTCCATCAGTATCCTATTTCAATCCATTAAAATGCCTGGATTTGCTCAATTGTGAATAGTTAAAAATACTGATTTTTCTAACTCAAGCTAGTCATGGTCTTCTAAAAATATTGAACTACGGCCATTTGAAAAAAACCACACAGGAGGGGCACTTGGGTGGCTCAGCCGTTAAGCGGCTGCCTTCGCCTAGGGTCATGATCCCAGGGTTCTGGGATCGACTCCCCCCATCGGGCTCCCTGCTCAGTGGGAAGCCTGCTTCTCCCTCTCCCACTCCCCCTGCTTGTGTTCCCTCTCTCGCTGTGCCTCTCTGTCAAAAAAATAAATAAAATCTTTAAAAAAAAGAAAAAATGTTAAAAGATATTTGTTAATGTAAGTGAAAGTTCTATTTTCACCCATAAATATTAATACATCTGTTATTTTGACAAAGGGTTACTCAGGTTGTGGATGTTCCATGTCCCTGTGTCAGTGGCCAATCTAGGAATGGCACAAGGCAGGAGGTAAACATGTAAAAAGGTCATTAAGAGGTCACAACAGATCTTAAGGTCCTTCAAGTGCCTCCTATTTGATGCATTTTGGTCACTTCACAGTTCACCTGCATCTCTAGGATCAGTAGAAATGGACTTGAAGGAAAAATTTAGATCTGTGTTCTTTACTTTTTTTTTAAAGATTATTTATTTATTTGACAGAGAGCACAAGCGGGTAGCAGCAGGCAGAGGGAGAAGCAGGCTCCCTACTGAGCAGGGAGCCCGATGCGGGGCTCGATCCCAGAACCCTGGGATCATCACCTGAGCCGAAGGCAGATGTTTAATGACTGAGCCACCCAGGCGCCCACCGTACTTCCTCTTAATGTACACTAGTCCTTACAAAGAATCCTCGAATAGGTAGCACATCCGAAACATTTAAATTCACGTTTCCACTCTGAACAGTTTGTAACAGCTGGAAAAGCACACACACATTAAGATTGGGTAAACTATTACTGTTTCTCAATACAAGATCTTCACTTTTCACCCACGGCGACGGAGAACACAGATGAACAAACCTCCATCAGTCAGATCTCTTTTCATTTCCTGACATTCTCCTTCCTCCAAAATGCCTTTTAAATTCGATGCCAGTGACAAATCAATGGCAAACACTAAAGCATGTGTCCTAACAGGAGGGTCCCCATGCCCAAGGGTATCCACGGCAGTTTCCAGAATGAGGAGGAGAGGGAGAGGTTTCTCCGTTCCACAGCACGTTAGAGCAATTTCCCCATCCTACAGGATCAGTGGTATCTCATCAAGGCCAGAAAGAAACTGGGGCTGTCTTAAATATGCTTTGGCTAAAAGGATAAGGACAGAGGACTCGGTGAGAGAATCAAAGGAGGATGCTAGGGAACATGGGAGCACCTTAGCCGGACTCATCTTAGATGCAATTACATGCACCTGGGGTCAAAGCTGTCCTCCCTGCCCGTGACCTAAGTCACTAATCTCATACCCTTGCTCCCAGGCAAATGCAGATTTCTTGAAAAAAAAAATAAGGCTGCAATTATCCTCCTCTATCTGTGCTCCTTCCAACATGACACAGCCCCTCCCTTCAAGAGGTAGAATCTATTTTGCCACCTCCTGGATCAAGGCTGGCATCTTGACTTGTTTTGGCTAAGGGAAGTAACCTTGGCCTCAAGAGGTTTTTTGTGGCTCTCCCTCCCGCCCCTCACAGCACTCTTAGGACCCTGCCACCCCACAGTGTGAAGAACCCTGAGCTAACCTGGTGAAAAAAATATATATATGTTGGGGGCACCTGGTTGGTTCAGTCGGTAGAGCATGGGAATCACAGAATCAAGAGCTAAACTAAATGCTGGTTGTTTTAAACCACTGACTAGGGGCGCCTAGGGCAGCGTCTGCCTTCAGCTCAGGTCATGATCCGCAGGGTCCTTCTCAGCAGGGAGTCTGATTCTCCCTCTCCCTCCCCTCAGTTCATGCTCTCTCTCAAATAAAAAATAAAAATAAATAAATAAACAAATAAAATATAATAAATTAAGTATAAATAAAAATAAATTAGGGCGCCTGGGTGGCTCAGTGGGTTAAAGCCTCTGCTTTCGGCTCAGGTCATGATCTCAGCGTCCTGGGATCGAGGCCCGCATCGGGCTCTCTGCTCAGCAGGGAGCCTGCTTCCTCCTCTCCTTGTCTCTCTGCCTGCCTCTCTGCCTACTTGTGATCTCTCTCTCTCTGTGTCAAATAAATAAATAAAATCTTTAAAAAAAAATAAATAAAATAAATTAAATTGGGGCACCTGGGTGGCTCAGTTGTTAAGCATCCGCCTTCGGCTCAGGTCATGATCCCAGGATCCTGGGATGGAGGCCCACATCAGGCTCTCTGCTCTGTGGGGAGCCTGCTTCTCCCTCACACTCCCCCTGCTTGTGTTCCCCTCTCTCACTGTGTCTCTCTCTCTGTCAAATAAATAAATAAATAATCTTAAAATAAATAAGCACAAATCTTAAATATAAATAAATAAAATATAAATAAAAATAAACCAGACTAGGGAGCCTGGGTGGTTCAGTGGGTTAAAGCCTCTGCCTTCGGCTCAGATCATGATCTCAGTGCCCTGGGATCGAGGCCTGTTCAGCGGGGAGCCTGCTTCCTCCTCTCTCTGCCTGCCTCTCTGCCTACTTGTGATCTCTCGCTCTGTCAAATAAATAAATAAATAACCCTTAAAAAAAATAAACCAGACTAAAAGGGTATTGTGGTGTTTTGTTAAGGAGCAAAAAGCTAACTGCTACAGTAAGGAATGGATTCCCTCAATGAACATGTAGTAAATGCCTTCCTATGTGAAGGAGTGCTCTCAGTCATTGCTGGGGGCACAAAGATTAATACAGTCATGCTGACACTTAGGCATCTCCGCTAACGACACTAAAGGGTGAATGACAAGATCTACTTAGATGATAGGAAGGCTCACTCAAAGAAGAGGTTACACTGGAGCTGGTTTTTAGAGAAAAAAAACAGGAAGTCCCCAGTAGACAGGAAGGGACATCGGAAGTAGATGAGAAACAGCATGTGCAAAAGCACAGATGCAGGGAAGAACTCAAGGAATGTTCTAGGAATGGCAAACAGTTTAGGACAGATGGAGCGTGGGGAGGACATGGCAGATGACGGAACAGGAAAAGCAGGTTGAAGGCAAATAACGAAGGGTGTCACACTGTAAATCACGCTAGGGAATCTGAACGCCTCTTGTAGGCTGTAGAGAGCTACAAATCACTTTTAAGTAGGAAATGACATGATTAAATCTGCGTTTTAGGAAAGGCAAGCTGATGACAAGTGGGGGATTAGAGGCAAGGGGGGAAGACTCAGGGAGATCGGTTGGGAGGCTATTACTACAAATCCCAGAGGGGACCTGACCTAAACTAAACACAGCCTCTGAGGGACGGGAGTCATGTGAGAAGATGGAGACAATGCCATGGTTTTAACTTTGGGATCCTGGATTAACGGTAAATACATTAATTAAGGCAGGAAAGCAGAAGACCAGACTGAAGGGGAACAACATGCATGTTTTTTAAAGGCACCTGTGGGTTACTGTGTGCGAGATGTCCAGGAGAGGCAGGTAAGGATCCAGATCTAGACCTTCTGTTGAAGGACAGGTGAGAGCAGGAGATAAAGACCCAGGGAGCCTTCTGAACAAAGGGCAGAGGGAGAGGGACAATTAAAGACCGAAGAGCAAACATGAACGCAGAGCACCGAGGGGAAAACATATAGGTGGAGAAGAGAAAAGGCTAATAAACGGCAGAATCCTGAGGGGCACTGCTGTTTCAGAGACAAAGGAAAGAAGGGGCATGGACCAGTGGCAACCTTCCTTAGGAATGGAAGAAGGGAAGGATCATTCAGCGAGTAGGGATTATGAATTAAGGAAAAGTGGATACTCATCCATTTGGCCACATTCCTTCCTCTAGCCAAGTCATCACCAGGCTCTTCCCTAGGGTTTTTGCCACTCCAGAGGGGCCCTGAGGACATAATCAGTGTTAGGGGGAGACTACAACAGGGGCCACTCTGAGTAACAGCACCTGAATCCATGTATCTTACTGAAATACACGCTTTTTCAAACGCCTTCTCTGGCACCTGCTACAGCAAAGAACATTCCCAACTTTCATTCTTAGGGCACTTATTTGAAACGAGCTTACAATTAATATACTGCATTTTCCCAACAGATTGCCTTTACGTATTTTCAATAACTAAAAGAGGTTTTAAAAAATAACCCCAAAGTAGGCAAAAGTTTTATAAACAGAACACAAAAAGCAAGAGCCATGAAAGAAAAATCCATCACTGGACTTCATTAAAAATTATAAAAAAAATTATTGAAGATTGCAGAAAGAGTGAAAAGGCAAGCCACACACTGGGAGAAAATATTTGTAATAATACATATACCTGACAAAGGACTCCTATACAGGATAGAAAAGAACTCAAACAGGAAAAAAAAAAAGTCAATTCAAAATGGGGCAAGACATTTTAACAAAAATTTCACAAAAAGATATCAAAATGCCAGTAAGTATATGAAATGGCATTTCACATTAGTCACTAGGAAATATAAATTAAAACCATAAGGACCACCTCACACCCATTAGGATGACTTGGGGAGGGGAGGGGAAGGGACAAAAAATGAAAAGAGGAAAAAAAAAAGAAAAAAACAGAACAGGGGCTCCTGGGTGGCTCAGTTGGTTGAGTGCCCTTCTCGATTTCAGCCCAGATCGTGATCTCAGGGTTGTGGGATTGACCCGACTCTGGCTCTGTGTTGGGTTGGTTTTGCAGCCTGCCTGCGGCCTGGGGTTCTCTCCCCTTCTCCCTCTGCCCTCCCCCCCACCCCCGCCTCATGCATACGCACACGAAACTTTTCTCTTAAAAAAAAAAACAAAAAAAAGGAAAGAACAGAACAAGTGTTGGCAAGGATGTGGAAAAACTGGAACCCCCCTCCACACTTCTGAGAATGTAACATAGTGCAGTAGCTACAGAAAACAGTAAGGTGGTTTCTCAAAAAATTTAAATAGAATTACCATATGATCCAGCAGTTCCACTTCCAGGTATGTGCCCCAGACAACTGAAAGCAGGATCTATCTGTAGACCCCTGTTCAGAGCAGCACTATTCACAACAGGCAAAAGGTGGCAGCAACGTAAGTTAAGTGTCCACCGACAGAAGGATAAACAAAATGCTGTATGTGCATACAGTGTTAATATCATTCAGCCTGAAAAGAATTCTGACACATAACACGAGTGAATCTTAAGGACATTATGTTAAGTACAATAAGCTGGTTACAAAAGAGCAAATATTCTAGGATTCTACTCATACGAGGTACTCAAAGTGGTCAAATTCAGAGACAGAAAATAGAATGGTGGTTGCCAGGGGCTGGGGGAAGAGAGACCGGGGATTTGTTTCGCGGGCAGTTTCAGTTCTGCAAGATGAAAACTGTTCTGGAGATGGATGGTGCTGATGGCTGTTACCCAACCCAGTGAATGCGCTTAATGACACGAACTGCACATGCAAAAATGGTTACCATGGTTAATTTTATGTTATGTGTATTTTACCACAACTAATTATTTTTTTAATTTTAAAACCCACAGGGAGCTACCCGTTTGCCCCCCACCAAAAACAGCTGAAGTTACAAAGACCCCTAAAACCAAGTGTTAGGGAAAACAGGGAACAAATGGAACTCTGGACACCACTGTGGAATTTAAATTGGTACAATCGCTTGGGCAGACTATTTGGCAATGATCTACTAAAGCTAAATAGAAGCCTCCTCTATGACCCTGCAACTCTATTCCTAGGTATGTGCTCAAAAGAAATGAGGGGGCATGTGCACCAAAAAACGTTAAGCAAGAATGTTCATAGCAAGAATGGTCAGGGTCACCTGCGTGGTTCAGGCGGTTAAGCCTCGGACTCTTGGGTTTCTGCTCCGGTCGTGATCTCAGGGTCCTGAGATCAAGCCCCACGTTGTGCTCTTCTGCTTCATCGTGGTCCTCTTCTTCGGCCTCCTAGTATGCTTGAGATTCCTCCCCCCTCCCTCCCCCTCCCTC
>LNAC01000645.1:354008-441174 GCA_002007465.1 Ailurus styani | reverse complement strand
GGAGGGGTGCCGCCTAGACCCCGCGCTCCCGACTCGCTCACCTCTCCCGCGCCAGCCGCGGCCACCCGTACTCACCCCGCGGTCAAGGGTGTGGGCAACACGCGCTCTGCCCTCGCTCTTCCGGCGTCTCCACTCCCCGCAAGGCACCGTCCACTGCCCGAAGGGTGCCTCGTTTCTTGGGGGGAAGGGGGTTGGTGAAGCGGGGTGGGGTGAGCAAAAGGGAGAAGGCAAAGAAATTAGCATGTCAACTGCCAGGGGATACAAGTTGCTGCCTGTGCCTTGTTTCTGTTACATTAAATACCTGGATGTGCTGCTTTCCTTGTTACGACCACAGCAATATTCAGAGGAGGCATGCATATAAGATTTCCAAGCTAATTGGTTGTAGGGGCTTTTTAAAATTTAATGATGCAGAAGACAACAGATTCACTCTTTTCAAAAAGTTACTTAATATATATGGCCACATTTCTAATTTTAAAGTAATAGCAAAATATAAGTAACAGAACAGCTGTGTTTTACAGAAACAGATCCAGTTTGTATGTGTTACTTAAGCCCTTTGTAATTATATTAATTGGGTTCGTTTTAAAGTGTATCTTAGGTATTTCTTAAGAAAATGAGCTCAGAATTTAGGGATTAGGAATCCATAATTTTTAATTTGGCGTTTTGCCATTATTCTAAAATGTCAATTTCATGGAAATTATTAAATGTGGTAATGTAGAAAAATGGATCCTTTTTCTCCCGAGTTGGCAACATTCTTAGATTTGGCAAAGGACGGATTTTTTTAAAACGGAGAAATAATAAAATTCTCACTCATTTCTAGGGATGGGATATCTGGTTTAGCAGCTTTCTCTTTAGTGTTTTTCTCTTTGAGGCAAAGTTCCTTTCTGTTTCCTCTTACATTTCTTTTATTCAAAATTCCCCCCCTAAATATAAATAACGCTATAGATGCCATGATTTTTGAGCCTTTGTTTTCTTGAAAGGATAAGAAAATGAATTATAATCGATTATCAAAATCAACTCCAGGCTCATGATACTAAATTTCACACTGATTAACCCTGTTTTTCAACTCTGCGTTTAGTAATTTAACCTAACACTTGAGAACCAAGTTTGTTTTAAGTTTCATCCCTATAAGAATGAAATGTATGCTTTTTAATTAACATTTTGAATCAAAATTAAATTGACTAATGAAGAGCATATTCGTAGTGTATTTGTTGCTGGGTAAATGACGACAACGTGGATGATAAACAGCATTCTGAAGAAGAGGCTCTGAAGCAAAGAGAACAGTCTTTAGAAAAACTGATGATCCCCTTTTCAAGGCAAGGATAACAAATACCAGTAATTATGCAAAGAATGACTGCTGCCTCTCTTCTCTCTGCTTTGGTTTTGTGGCTGGGCCTGCATTTATCTCTTTTGATCATCATAATAAAAGTAAAGTAATTCAGCATTCCGGTGACATTGCTTAGTAAATTAGCAATTTGAAAATGCTTTTATTACCTAATTAATCCAAGTAAATGCCTCCGATAAATCCGATTTTTCTCTTACATCTTTTGTGTGTGTGTGTGTGTGAGTGTGTGTGTGCATGCGCGCACGCGTGCGTGCCTCCGGAGAAACACTTTGTGAGAAATAAAAACAGCTAAGGCTAGCTCAAGAAAATTGCCAGCCTGACTCTTTTGGTGCATGTGTGTTGCAATAGAGTTGATATTACGTGACCTTTGGGTCTTAAATTATATATCAGATATTGGTTATGAATTGCTCATTGCCTGCTTCTTTAATGAGTTCCAGTGCGTTTGCTCTGCCTCGCTTATTCCCCAGAAGCATATTTTATTTCTTTATGTCTGCCTTATTGAATCTACCTTTGCCTAAACTATTTTCACCGAAATTCCATCAAAGAAGCAGATCCTAATCCATAGCTCACTTGACAACCATCTTTGTCCTTCAAGTTAAGTCTCCCTTGAGGTCTTTGGTAAAAATCCAGCATGATTAACCATCCAAAATTGGAAAGAGTACTTCGTCAAGCACGGTTCTGACTAAGAGATAACAATCAGATTTCTCAAAACCAGGAGGGTGTGTCCCATGTGAATAAAAAGAAGAAACAAAACTGGCAAATCCGTTTTGTTCAGGTCAAAACTAAGCCCACAAAATCACAACTGAGATCCTTTCTAAGCCTGAATTATGCTAAGATATATATAAAAAGCACACTCCAAATAACTTCATCTGTATTTTCTTTTATCACTACAAATCCCTTGCTCCACTGACCAAATACCATTGCATTTCACGTTTCCCTTTTGGGTCCCGTGGTACTGAGAATTTTTCACTAATCTTTAAATAAGAAAGTGCAACCAGACACTCCTGCTGCCTCCAAGGGATCCTGTGTCACCCTCCATTTGTTTTCCCGAAAGTTTTTTTTTTAATGTCCATGACATTGATAAGGACAGATCTGAACATCCCACGCAGACCCGTGGAGGGGGATAACCAGTCCAAATTCAAAACAATGAGCTCGAAACAAAACACGAGTTTGTTGTTAACAGCTTAATCCTATCGGCACTTCCCATTCTGATCCCCACCCTGGCACAGAGTTCTGTAACAGAACAGCTTACTCCTCTTGAGGAATTTTCTCCTGATAATTGTTTTAACAATTTTTCGTTCATTTACTCTTTAGGCTGTGTTACAACTCACAGTGAGCCTGAACATGTTAGACATAGTTTCTCTCCTTTCTTTTCTGTGATAACTGAGGATTGGAGATCATTTATGGGGGAGGGGGAGATGATAGCACAGCTCTTTTGCCAGAGTCTCCTCTTCAGGCTCTAAGAAAAGCATGAACTGAGTTTCTTCACTTTGGTTGATTGGGATTAGTGAGCAACATTATTGATTCGAACTTGCATTCGACCTTATTTGAAAATAGGGTCTTTACAGATGTATTTAAGATGTAAGTTGAGATGAAGTCATACTGAAGTCGGGTGGGCCCTTAATTCGCTATGACTAGTGTTTTTGCTGGAAGAGAAGACACACAGAGGGAAGTCAGCCATGTGAAGATGAAGACAGAGATGGCATGGAGTTAGACTGTCACAAGTCAAATAACATCTGGGCCTACCCAAAATGAAAAGAGACAAGAAAGGATCCTTCCTCAGAGGCCCTGCCAATGCTTTGATTTGGGACTTCTAGTCCCCAGGACTGTGAAACAATATATTTCGGTTCTTTCAGCCATGCGTTGTGTGTGGTACTTTGTTATGCAGCCCTGGGAAACCAATACACCAGAGAATCATCAACTCCTGGTGACGCCGGCCCATAATCTCTCATATCCAGCACAGAGTAAACGTTTAATGGTATTTAATGGTAGAATGTTTAAGAATGATAGGTGGAGCCATCTCTGTATGC
The DNA here is from genome assembly GCA_002007465.1 of Ailurus styani. Classification (NCBI taxonomy): domain Eukaryota; kingdom Metazoa; phylum Chordata; class Mammalia; order Carnivora; family Ailuridae; genus Ailurus; species Ailurus styani. The sequence goes on along the minus strand of LNAC01000645.1, from coordinate 437,802 downwards.
GAAGGACAACAGCAGGGTAGAATCACCCATAACTGGAAGGAATCTTGAGCATTTACCTAATCTCATGGCTCCCCTAAGATGGGGCTCAGCTACGACTGAGAATTGTAGAGGCACAGAATCTTAACGTGTTCAAAGAACGTTGGAGATTGTTCTCTTCTTTTAAGATTACGTGATACATGGGTGGCATGATTTAAAACTGTGCAGGATGGGGTCCCCTGCACACACTGCACCCCCCAACACCACACAGGCCCCACTGATTCAATCCTACCTCCAGTTGTTGGGTTATAATAGCTTCCTCCCTTTGTGTTAAAGTGTTTGGTCTTCAGTAATCCCAAATTAAAATGTAAATGAGTCTGGAAGACTTCCCGGCCTGAACTCCTGTCGGTTCCCAACTTGTATGTTTATCAGTTCATCATTCTATCCCCCCCACTGCCTAGTAGAATGCTGAGCTCATAGAGTATCCTCCATAAATATTTGCCAAGCTGAAGTGAGAAGCACAGATTAGCTGGAGCTCCTCGAAGGTTGAATCGGAGAAGAGGAAGCAAAGCAGACCCCAAGGCAAACTTAATCTCAGAGCTCTACATAAAAATCCTAGACTTGACTCTGATCCTGACAAGGGACTGGATCCAGCACAGGAGTGACAGGTCAGCTAGGAGCTTCCTTCTCTTTGCTCCTCCCAGTCCGGGAAGCACTTGTGGCCCTAAAAGGTAGTGTGGAGGCCCGGCGGCAGGCTTTCAGCCTCTCTAGCAACCTCCACCAGCTCTCACCCCCTCTGCAGCCATTTCCCCTAAAATACCTAAACTGAAGAAAAATAATGTATTTGCAATGCAAATGCAACCTCGAGCAAGTCCCAGCAGGACTCCCCATGCCCGCCCCCACCTCCAAATTCCAATTAGAAGGGGGTCCCTGTGTCCTTCCTTAATGGAAATCCTGGAACTGCCCCTGCTAGCGGGGAACTCATTTTGCAACGTATGCCTGGGAGAGACCCCAAGATAGACCCACAGTCACCATCAGAAATCCTCCCGCTTCGTATACGATCGGTGAAAGAGAAGAGAACCAAGTACTTTGGAGAGACGTCGGCACCAACTTGAGCATGAATAGAGAGTGGTGCTTTAGCCAGAAGTGCCAGGAGAAATCAAAAGGAAAGCATCGGTTCTCTGAAGAAAGGAAAACTGAAATAATTCTCCCTGTGTGTCTGTTGCTGGATCTTGATACCTAGCCTCTAAAAACTTTTGAAAATGTGTGAAGCGGTCAGGAGCTGCTTTGAAACCTCACTGGCTGTATTCCCTCATGAAAATGTGCGGGCGGAGCTCAACAGTAGCCCACAGATTGGATCAAAGCATTACAGTAGAAGGCAAACCAATTTTATATCCGATTTTTTTAATCTGAAATTGCGCCCCTGAAGAAAAGTCCACAACCCAAAATGTTAGTGGTCTTCTCATGGTTTTTGTTAAGAGGGCACTAAATGGCAGCCAATCCTAGCCAGGAGTGAGGACAAAACTTCCCCACTGGCCAAAGCCAAAGTGATCATCTAAATAGTCCCTGAGTCCCCAACCCCCAGACCTCCAACCTCCAGCAGCTCCATTTCCTGCTTTCTATTTCTCTGTAGCATCTGTTCCCATCAACATCCTTTATATTTTACTCATTTATTTTTATTGTCCACCTCTCCCCACTAGAATAACACGTTTCCCCTGAGGGCTGGGATTTTTTGTTTTTGTTTTTGTCTATTGTGTTGACTGTTGAGACTCAGGCCCCTGCAATTGCTTCTGGCACACTGTAGGTGCTCAATAAATACCTGTTAAAACTTCATGTATATCGGGGTGCCTGGGTGGCTCAGTCATTAAGCATCTGCCTTCGGGCTTGGGTCGTGATTCTGAGGTCCTGGGATCAGCCCCATATCGGGCTCCCTACTCAGCGGGAAGCCTGCTTCTCCCTCTCCCACTCTCCCTGCTTGTGTTCCCTCTCTCCCTGTGTCTCTCTGTCAAATGAATAAATAAAATCTTAAAAAAAAAACCTTCATGTATTTCCAGAATAGGACTGAAGAATGTTCAATGTGCTCACGTATTCAAGAGGATAAGCCAGTTCATGGGGGGTTTTTTTGGTTTTTGGGGGGGTGTCTCATTTTAGTTTGTTGTAGCAAAGACTTGATAATAATGAGATAGAGTACAAAGTAAACAAGAGGATTCACAATGAGCCCTTTGTGTCCCGCCTCTTCATCAGTTCGATTTTTATTTCTGAACGTATTAACATATATCTACCTGACAATTTTTGAACCGTAGGAACCATCCATTCAAGACCGTTCTTTTGCATAATTTGGTCTTTCCTTGCTTTCTGGGCAGAAGTCCAAGGGTTGCGACCACAGAGATGGCGAAGGGGGTGTCTGACTCAAAGAACACAAGATTCAGGTCAGGTCCCCCTCCGGAGAGCAGAGCGAGGACAATAAGAAAAGGCCCTCCGGACTTTGGGGTTTCTGCCTTCTTTTCTCTCTAGTCTCTGGCCTGCCAAGGGTCAGGTGACTCCTCCTGGTGCCGAGAGGTCCCAGATTTCTAGCAGGAGAAGCCTCGCCAAGTCTGTCAACGGTTTCAAGACCTCCCCGGGTACCAGGCTCCAAGGGCAACCTACGGGTTGCTCTCGCCGCCTCACCTTGGCAGAGGGCACAAAGTAACCGCAGCCCTCTCAGCCTGTTTCTTTCAAAAGCAGAGGAGCAGGAGAAAGGCAGCACCCATCCTTGTTTGTCCTAGGTTCTCGGACTGGATGTAGATCGTGGTAGAGGGTTCCCACAAGGCTCACAGGGCTTGGCCCCTAGCAAGTCTCCATTGAGACAGGGCAGGTGGGCGGGGTCAGGAGCCTCGGGAAGGGCCCCGCACAGCGGCCCGGGGCGGGGCAACCGCCAGTCTTTTTGAGAGGCTTTGGCTCCGGGTTCTTTCATCAGCAGAGAGTCCAGTGTTCACTGGCAAGCTGATCCAAGGCTTCTTTATTAGTGCACTTTATTCAGTGCTTCCTACACTGAAACCGCCTGGGAAGCTTTTAAAAAGATGCTAATGCCTGGACCCAGGGCCTGCTCCATAATTTGCAGGGCCCCTCGTTCAGAAATTATAGAGTTTCAAGACGGCGGCTGAGCATTAAACCCAAGGCAGGGCCCTCGTCCGTGTGGGGCCCCGGGAAACTGCCACACATCGTGGGCCCATGAAGCCCACCCGCCCGGACTCCACTCTCCCAAAATCCAGATTTCATTCTTGAGTGGGGTGTGGGCACTGGGGCATTTTAAAGCTCCCTAAATATTTTTCGTATGCACCTGGGATTATAAACCCTCATTCCAGCTCCGGGAACCATTAAAGCCAAAAGATTCTTACCATTGCGATTGACACCTGCATACAAACTTATCTCTAATTCAATAACTCAAAACGCTCACTCAAGCATTTTCAGCTTATCCGGGATGAAATCATCATGACAACATTCTTTAGAACATCTTCAACTCATACATAAGTTAAAAGCTGGAGTCATGAATCACCTTTTGATTTCCCCTTTCTAAAAAACAAAAATGTCATGAAAATGGCATATTTTCTCATATAGAAAATTGATATAATTTGAAGTGTTATTACTCATCATCATTCACATTAGATTTGAATCGAAGCTAAACAAGAATATTGCTAAATGGAAATTTATTATCACATCAGTAGAACTCGACAGTGACACGCACAAAATTCCAATGCTAGCGTCAAACATCTTCCCCCTTGCCCCTCTCCCTGGAGAACAGGGAGCATGAAAGCACTATTGTGGGAATTTTATCCAGGAGAAACCTCCCAGGAAAGGTCCCTGGAGAGTTTCTGATCGTGAGCTAGCCCCACTCCTGTGAATTCTTCTGGAGAATTGCACCCTCTCCTATCCTAGGGAAGGAGGGTCTTCCTCAGACATCCATTTTGAGAAGGGCCTTCCCTGTGTCTGTCCTGGGTCATAAAAGCCATTGCTGTATCTGAAAGATAGTCCAAAGTTGAAGCCCTCTCCATTCTCTGCTGTAGCCCCCAGGCTCCTTGTTGAGACTCAGTTTCTTTCCAGATTTCCAGACTCCAGCTCTCAATGCGGCTCTGGAGGGCGCCTGGGTGGCTCAGTGGGTTAAGAGGCTGCCTTCAGCTCAGGTCATGATCTCAGGGTCCCCACATCAGACTTCCTGCTCAGCGCAGAGTCTGCTTCTTGCTCTGCCTCTGCAGCTCCCCCTGCTTGTGTTCTCTCTCCTGCTCACTCTCTGTCTCAAATAAATTTTTAAAAAAATCCTCAAAAATAAATCAAATAAATGCAGCTCTGGAAACCACCAAGTGCTACATCAGAGGAGGTTTGCAACCTTCCTACACTCACGGCTGGTTCTGCATGGGTTAGATTCTTCCGTAACCAAGACCACCCGAGAGGTCCTGATTCGGTGGCATTTCAGATATAGGTAGGGAGACCGGACATCCTAGGTTACATCGGACTGTCTGGGTTTTAGCACTGAAGAATCTAGCATCCTGGGATACCGTTGGTCACCTTAGGTATGAGATGTCACTCATAATCTGTTCCAGAGTCTCCAGAACCTGAAGAAATGTACACATATGAGAAAAGTCATCTTTGTTTGCTTTCCCCCTATGAGTTCGCTTAACTGTGTATTAACCAGCTGCAGATGTGCCCCTGGAAAGGCTGTGGGGCAGATAATGCTGGTACTCTGGTCAGATTCCCTAGACCCTCCTTCGTGGGTTCTGTGTATCCATCCCCTGGCTTCTGTGTGCTCTGCTTTGCTCCTAAATCTTCACACTTGCAACTGTCTTCAGCGACCTACCCTTGGGCTACCGGATCCACTTCGCTGGACCCTCTGGCATCCTGGGCTCATCCCCCAAACCCGGGGCAACCCATACGCCATAACTAACTGGTGCAGGAATATGAAAGATTCCCCCTTCCCTTGTCCCAAGGGGAATAAACTCTGAGGTGCAATTTACCCTTCTGAGCTCCCGTTGGGACATCACCTGAACTCTTGCCTTTTTTTTGTGACGCTTGCCCCACTCCCTTACTGGTTTCTTCTGAGAGCACTCCCTTCAGAAATAGCTTCTACCTGAATCTTCCTCTCAGTCTCTGCTCCAGGAAACCTGGCCCAAGATAGACATGATTCAGGAAGGTCTTATATGAAAAAGAGATAACAAACGGTGAGTCTTTGCTTAGATGTCTGCCAAGGAGAGAAGGAGGTCTCTGTCTTTACAAAGTCAAGGGAGGATAACAAATCATCAATCCAGCAGTGATTCCTTCTTTGTGTTGCCAATAGAGAATTTTACCAAAAAGGCCAAGGGAATTTGGGTAAATCTTCCATTTGCCCATTATATTTAGCAGCACTATAGGAATTCCTTCATAGTGTTATAATATTGTGTGTCATCTTGTCATCTTGGCAGAACATAAGGCACTAAAATGCAGGAACAAAACATTTTCTGCCTGAATCACAAGTTACACAGAAAGGTGAGTTATATCACAGAATACATGCTAACAGGGGTACCTGGGTGGCTCAGTTGGTTAAGTGTGGGAGCCTGCTTCTCCCTCTCCCTCTGCCTACCACTCTCCCTGCTGGTGTGCTCTCTCTCTCTGTCAAATAAATAAATAAAATCTTAAAATAAAAAAAGGGGGGGTGCCTGGGTGACTCAGTGAAGCCTCTGCCTTCAGCTCAGGTCATGATCTCAGGGTCCTGGGATAGAGGCCACATCAGGCTCCCTGCTCAGCAGGGAGCCTGCTTCCTCCTCGCTCTGCCTGCCTCTCTGCCTACTTGTGATCTCTCTCTCTGTGTCAAATAAATAAATAAATAATATTTTTAAAAATAAATTTAAAAAAAGAATACATGCTTACATAACAGATAGCAATGCCACTCAGAAATGTTTAAAATTTTTTGCCAACTATCCATTGATAGTTGAAATATCCATTTCACTGACTCTTTGTTAGGGTTTCAGCAACACGAAACAGAAAGCACACCTGAATGTAATAACAGGAATATTTACAAAGATGAAAGCAGGGAAATGAGAGCCAGCAAGGGATGGTGAAGCACCTTGAAGCTAGTAAAGGTGGAAAGCTATTAATATCCTTAGTAGCTCCCGTTCTAAGTCTTTGTTCCAGTATACTTTCCATTTACTGTTTTCCACCCATTTTTTAAAAATTTTTAAAAGATTTGTTTATTTATTTGAGAGAGAGTGAAAGCAGGAGGAGGGGCTGAGGAAGAGGGAGAGAGAATCTCTCTCAGCAGACACTCCCTGCTGAGGGGGGGAGCCTGACTCAGGGCGTGATCCCAGGACCTTGAGATCATGACCTGAGCCGAAATCAAGAACTGGCCTCTCAACCAACCAAGCCATCCAGGCCCCCCTTTTCCACCCATTTCTATTTCTTTCTATCTGTTTCTGAGGTTCCTAGCTCTGTACTTAGACCTGCTTTTAGCTCTGACATTCAGGACACCCATTGGATTTTTCTAGTTTCTTAGGTTTTAACTTTCTCGCAAGTTCTTGGCTTTCTGTTAAAGACTCCCATTTCTGCAGCTCCCAAAGTTTCCAATGAGAAACATCAGCCCAGGGTTCACCTGAGCATAGGCATAGTCGCTGCCTGGCTCATTGAAAATTCAGCGTTAAGGAAACGTAGCTTTTATAGCCACTCATAGACCAACGTAAGATGGTGACTTTGACATGGGGTGTGTGCACGTGTTATAAAGATTCCTAGCTTTGAGAGGATCATTTACCAGAAATAACTCACCCTGAAAGTTATTTGTTTCTGCTAGACCTGAGGTTCATGTGTGAAACCCTTCTGCACAGGCGGGGAATGGGCATACTCTATCCAAAATGAAATGTAATGTGGAGCCATTTCCCTTAAGTTTCCATTTTCCTGTGTATCTCTCCATTAACAAGTGGAAATAGCTATGGAATGATCAGTGATGTAGGCATTGTGAAGTGAATTCTTAACTCTAAGTACTGGCAGATAAAAAACAAAACCAAGAAACAGACTCTTAACTATAGAGAACAAAATAATGGCTATCAGAGGGGAGAGGAACTGGGAGGTGGGCAAAGTAGGTGAAAGGGATTCAGAAGGGCACTTGTCATAATGAGCACTGAGTCATGTATAGAAGTGTGGAATCACTTTATTGTACACCCGAACCTAACAGAACACTGTATGTTAACTATACTGGAATTAAAATGAAAACCTTAATTAAAAATTAAATTAAGGGTCGTCTGGGTGGCTCAGTCTGTTAAGTGTCCGCTTTTGGCTCATGTCATGATCCTGGGCTCCTAGGACTGAGTCAGGCTCCCTGCTCAGTGGAGAGTCTGCTTCCCCGTCCCCCTCTGACCCTTGCCCCTGCTCGTGCTTGTGCACGCTCTCTCCCTCTCTCTCTTTCTCTCTCTCTGTCTCAAGTGAATAAATAAAAAATTTTTTTAAAAATTAAAATAAAGTAACAGAAAAATTCCCTCAAGCCACGTTATCAGTCCTAATATGAAACGGTGAGTACTGCAACATGGGTCAGCGTGGATTGAGACGACAATTGGCCACTGTGGTCAATTAGTGGACAGAAGATGAAGATACAGACAAAATCAAAATAGGGACGTTTACGCTAGCCAGACCTGGCCAAGGGTCATAGTGAGAAGAAATTGAAGGTAAACATCACAATTCTGCTGTAACTAATAAGCCGAGATATTTACATCTCTTTTCCTTTAATAAACACATTATTGGAGAAAGTCCCTTTGTATGTGGTGAGGTTTTTTTTTAAGATTTTATTTCTTTATTTGACACAGAGAGAGAGAGAGATCACAAGTAGGCAGAGAGGCAGAGAGAGGGGAGGAAGCAGGCTCCCTGCCGAGCAGAGAACCCGATATGGGCCTTGATCCCAGGACCCTGAGATCATGACCTGAGCCGAAAGCAGAGGCTTTAACCCACTGAGCCCCCCAGGCGCCCTGTTTTTTTTTTTTTAAGATTTTATTTATTTATTTGAAAGAGAGAGAGATCACAAGTAGTCAGACAGGCAGACAGAGAGAGAGAGGAGGAAGCAGGCTCCCCGCTGAGCAGGGAACCCGATGCGGGCCTCCATCCCAGGACCCTGAGATCATGACCTGAGCCAAAGGCAGAGGCTTTAACCCACTGAGCCACCCAGGCGCCCAGAGTTTTAGCATTTGTGATACAGAAGTTCAGCCAGTCTTACCTCAGAAGGAGGTCAATGTTAGCTGGCTCCAGTTGTCTAGAAATCTCTTTTATTTGAAGAAACATCATCCAGCAGCTTCGCTAAGCAAATGATTGTGCTCAGAAAGAAAACACTCCCTCAAGAAAACATTTCACGGGTTATTATTTACAATCTGATGGCACTGCCTGATAAAGAGAGAATTCCTACCCTCCATTTTTATCAGCAATGCAGAGATTCAATTCATTCGGCACACATTATTTGAAAATTTACTCTGTGACTAGCCGCGGGCTAAAGTCTGGAAAGAATTGTCATAGAATTTTGCAGTGAGGAACTAGAAAATCAGATCGGGAATCTTTCACAAAAGCCTGACAATTAGAAGCTGGACCACGCTACTGGAAAGGCAAGATTAAGCTGATAGTCACGGGATGGAGGATGAGATCCAGCTTTTCATAACCATTTCAGAAGATAAAAGAAACAGATACTGCATCCGGTTTCTTTAAGTTTTACTCTGCCCCCCGCCCCCCAAAAAAGAGTTTTACTTTGGCCAACAAATCATAAAATCCATATTTGACAAATCAGTACAGAGTAACCACGAGATTCTAAAGGTAAGCATCCACCCCTTGCTTCCTGCAACCTGGTTATGGCTGACAAAATAATGACCCCCTAAAGGTATCCACCTTCTAATCCCCAGAACCTTTGAATGTCTGCCTTTACAAGGCAAAAGGTACTTTGTACATGCAAATCAATTAAGGATCCTGAGGTGGGGAGATTATCCCGGATTATCCAGGTGGGCTCACTGTAATCACAAAGGCTCTTATGAGAGAGAGGGAGGAGGGTCCAAATTAGGAGCTGTGGAGCCAGAAGGACCGAAGCCAAGGTCAGAGACGAGGGTGGGGAAAGAGGTTTGAAGAGGAAACGCTGCTGATTTTGAAGATGGAGGAAGGGGTCACAAATGGAGGAATAGCCTCAGCCACAAGAAACTGGAAAACACAAAAAAATGTATTCTCTTCTGGAAGACTCCAGAAGGAAAGCAGCTCTGGTGATGGATGCCTTGATTTTAGCTCTGTGAGACCCATTTTGCACTTCTGACTTCCAGAATTTCAATCAAGTAAATCTGTATTGTTTTAAACCACTGCCGCAGACACTGATACCGTGACTGATGGAGAAACATCCATGGGAAATGACAGTGAACTTGCCCTTGTAGAAATCTGAATGGGCTAGAAGGAAGCACGGAGGCACAAGTGTCAGGCACAGCAGCACTGTGGCCATTGTAAAAAAGCTCACTCAATCTTTGACAGACCTCCCTTGGAGAGGTAGAGCCTATGTCCCCCTACCCTTGAACCCGGGTTCCCCTTTGGAGTGCTTTGACCAGTACAATGCAGAAATGCCACCATCTGGGCGCCTGGGTGGCTCAGTGGGTTAAAGCCTCTGCTTTCGGCTCAGGTCATGATCTCAGCGTCCTGGGATCGAGGCCCGCATCGGGCTCTCTGCTCAGCAGGGAGCCTGCTTCCTCCTCTCCCTGTTTCTCTGCCTGCCTCTCTGCCTATTTGTAATCTCTCTCTCTGTGTCAAATAAATAAATAAATAATCTTTAAAAAAAAAAAAAAAGAAATGCCACCATCTGACATTTGAGGCCAGGTCACAGAAAGCCACGCAGATCCCAGTGAGAAACATGACTATTCTCGTGTTCTTTTTCACTCTGTGAAACTGTAATTCGATAAATGATCACATCTCTTAAAGAAAATACCAGAAAGAATAAACACATTTCATCAAAGAAAGAAATTAAGCCACGTCATGTAAGATTCCAATTCAAACCAATTATGGGCAATTTCCCTCTGCTTTTTTTTTTTCCTTTTAAAAGGCATTGTACCAATCTTTGAGCTCATTTTCTCACCAGGTTTGGACAGATTCCCTTTTTCACCCTGTGTTTTGCCATTTTTATGTAACAAGAATTATTCCGAATGCCATTTCCGTTATTTGCTGTACGAAAGGGAGGAAAAACAGTCTGTACTCTCCAGTCTGGAACTCGGAGCTGGCCACAGCAATGATGATTTTGGTCATTCCTACTATTTCCATATGGTCTCACCTTCCAGTCTTTCCTGTGACCCTTCTTAGACCTCCCTCTTCCACTTTATCACCTTTCGAATATTGATGAAATTAAATATTCATCCTCTAACTGCACTTATTTAAACAACAATGCTCTCTTCTCCGCCCACTTGTCCAATTCCTTTCTAGCTCAGGCAAGCAATCTTCCCCCCACCCCTCTCCCGGGAGGCTTGGCCACATTGACAGGCAACTCCAAAATTATTTCTGCTAAAATGTTTGTTCAGCTTTGCTTAATTAAAGAGATGAACTTTGCTGGGGGCTTCAGCGAGTATTAATGGGTTCTTTGTGAAGATGTATTGGATGGTGGCTCTATTTTTTAACAATCACTTGAAACCCCATCTACAGAGTCCTAGTTCAGGTTGGGCACCACTAAAACGTGATTTTTACAGGTAGCTTACATCAGTGATGATGAAAGGTATACAATTTACACGTTTTTTGGAAATTTTTAATTTTGATATAATTTCAAGCCTGAGAATCTCTCATATGACGTTCACCCAGATTCACTAATGGTTTACCTTCGGTGCCATTTGCTTCATTGTCATTGTCTGTGCACGTCTGTGTGTGTATTTTTTTCTGAACCATTTAAGAACAAGTTGATGATATCAGGTGCCTTTGCTCCTCAGTTTTTCAGAGCGTATTTCCAAAAAGAAAGACATTCTCTTATATAACCACAATACAACTGTCAATGATTTAGACAGATTTTTAATATCCAGTTCCACTGAAAATTCAGAATGTCTTTCGAAGGACATCTCGGTTAGAACATTTTTTTTAAAGATTTTATTTATTTACTTGACACAGAGAGAGAGAGATTACAAGTAGGCAGAGAGGCAGGCAGGGAGACAGGGAGAGGAGGAAGCAGGCTCCCTGCTGAGCAGAGAGCTGGATGTGGGCCTCGATCCCAGGACGCTGAGATCATGACCTGAGCCGAAAGCAGAGGCTTTAACCCACTGAGCCACCCAGGCGCCCTAGAACATTTTTTTTATTTAAGATTTTATTTTTAAGTAATTTCTACACCCAACATGGGGCTCGAACTCACAACCCAGAGATCAAGAGTCCCATGCTCTACTAACTGAGCCAGCCAGGTGCCCCAGAACACATTTTTACAATCAGGTCAAACCTATAGGTGTTGTGTGCTTTTTATACTAGTAGCTTCTGAGGGTGGAAAAGTCCTCCCTTTCCTATTTCACATGTACATATTTCATCCTAAATTCCTTTTGTTCCTGTAAATCCTGGGTCAGGGAGAAAGGAGCAGAGAGGACTTCTGAATTCAAGACTGAAAGGAAGGTCTGATTAAGTCTTTCTAGATTTTTCTGAAAGTATGGTCCTAAACTGGACTTGGGTCTATATTCTATCTACACAAAGATTAGGAGACTGACACTTTTATTTAGTGATGCAATTTTCACTTTAGGCAGCTCTGTACAAAATTTATTTTTTCTGGACTTTGGAAAAATACACTTCATGGTACATCATGTTAGTCCAAGTTTTGAGTAGCAAATCTTACTATCAACTTCCAAGAAAACAGTGCCTCATTTCTAATTTATTATAGCATCCCTACTTCCTTTTTTTTCAAGATTTTATTTATTTGACAGATAGAGATAGAGCACAAGCAGGTGGAGCGGCAGGCAGAGGGAGAGGGACAAGCAGACTCTCCCCTGAGCAAGGAGACAGTTATGGGGCTCGATCCCAGGACCCTGGGATCATGAACTGAGCCCAAGGCAGACGCTTAACCAACTGAGCTACCCAGGCATCCCTTAAGATTCTATTTTTAAGAATCTCTATGCTGAACATGGAGCTTGAACTCACAACCCCAAGATCAAGAGTTGCACGTACTACTGACTGGGCCAACCAGGTGTCCCAGCACCCCTACTTTCAGCTCAACCCTTTAATATATTATTTCCTTTATTCCATAGTTATCTGGACATATAAAATTCATTTTAATACCATTTATGTATTCTTTAGCTTCACTTGAGTAACTTAGCCATCAAAATTTGTAGAAGCCATGAAAATTTGACAGTGTTTTGGTTGTGTGAGGTTTTAATGAATTCTATTTCCCCAGTTGCCACAATTTAAAAATAATTATTTTAAACGACAAAATGTAGTTTTAAAATGTTCAACAAAATAAAATATGTTCTTTTTTATTATATTTTTTTAAAATATCTTCTTACTGAACAAATTTCATTGTACTTTGCACAAAAAAGATGCAAATGTTGTGGTTAATTGAAGGCATTTAGTAGATAACAAAGTGAGACTGGAAGCAGAGTAGATGGGAAATCACTGGGTTGGAGCAGCTATTAGTGAAGTTCTCAAAATTCATAGCATAGTAAATTGCAAGATATTATAGGCATCTGTAGACTTAGATTTATTCCCACACATACAATGGCACACAAGGCTATTGTAGTAATATTGTTTTCAAATTTTATTTTCTAATTGTCTATTGTAAATATAGAAAAGTATGATTTGGGTTTTTTTGTTTTTTTAAGATTTTATTTATTTATTCGACAGAGAGAGATCACAAGTAGGCAGAGAGGCAGGGAGAGAGAGAGGAAGAAGCAGGCTCCCTGCCGAGCAGAGAGCCCGATGAGGGACTCAATCCTAGGACCCTGAGCATGACCTGAGCTAAAGGCAGAGGCTTTAACCCACTGAGCCACCCAGGCGCCCAGTATGATTTGTTTTTGTATAGTGACCTTGTACCATGCAATCTTGCTATACCCACTTATTCTACTAGGTTTGTTTTGTAGATACCTTACTGTTTCCTTTTTTTTTAAGATTTTATTTATTTATTTGACAGAGAGATTACAAGCAGGCAGAGAGGCAGGCAGAGAGAGAGAGAAAGAAGCAGGCTCCCTGCCGAGCAGAGAGCCCCATGCGGGCCTCAATCCCAGGACCCTGAGACCATGACCTGAGCCGGAGGCAGAGGCACTAACCCACTGAGCCACCCAGGCACCCACCTTACTGTTTCCTATGTGAACAATTATCTCATCTGTAAATAATGAGTCTTATTTTTCCTTTCCAATTTTTATGCCTTTTATTTCTTTTTCTTGCCTTATTTCATGGCTAGGAATCCTTAAACAGTGTTAACTCAAAGTGATGAGAGCAGATATCTTTCCCTTCTTATAGGTCTTAGGAAGATCATTAAGCATGACCTTAGCTATAGATATTTCATAGATTTTTTCTTTTTTTTAAAGATTTTTATTTTTTTAAAAGACTTATTTATTCATTTGACAGAGAGAGAGAGAGAGAGATTACAAGTAGGCAGAGAGGCAGGCAAAGAGAGAGGAGGAAGCAGGCTCCCTGCTAAGCAGAGAGCCCAATGTGGGGCTTGATCCCAGGACCCTGAGATCATGACCTGAGCCAAAGACAGAGGCTTTAACCCACTGAGCCACCCAGGCGCCCCAGAAAGATTTTTATTTTTAAGTGATCTCTACACCCAACATGGGGCTCAAACTCACAACACCAAGGTCAAGAGTTGCATGCTCTACCAACTGAATCAGCCAGGTGCCCCTAGATTTTCTTGATCACATTGAAAAATATTTTTTTTCTATTCTTAGCTTGCTTAGAAAACCCTCCACCTAACGCATGGCTAAACAAGTGGCCAAAAATAAAAATCAAGAGTGCCTTGGGAAAATTTAGAAAATGTGAAGTTGCTATATCTCTACCTTTTACCTTTGAGTCTCATGCAAATTCTTCCTATCCTCGGAACCTTGTCCTGGTGCCCTCAATTCTTCAGAACTAAAGACATCTCCTAAACAGAAGGTAATAATCCCAGGTCCTAAATGTGCCTCTGTGCAAAAAGATCCCATATACTTTGTTAAAACCCCAGAAAAATACCACCCAAGACCAAAAGTCCTTCCAGTTCTTATAAGCTATTTAATCTTCCTACCAAAGTCCCACCCTCAATCTAGTGAAGGAAAAGAGAATGGGAAAAGCAAAAGGAGAGAGGTGTCTTGGCCCCTCTGCTCCCAGGTGCCTCTGCGGGGAGGGTTCTTTTAAGGAAGTCGGAAGGGCACTCACTGCATGGGTCTAGGAATGGGTAGTGAGGATACAAGTGGAAAGAGTCTGGACTGACAGTAAGAAGACCTGAGTTCTGTTCCGAGCTCCGTTCCTTTCTAGCCACTTGACCTTGGAGAAGGCTCCCTGGCAATTTCCCTAACTTCAGTGTCCTCATCTATAAAATGCGTGCATTGAACCAACGTATGAACTCCAAGTGCCCTCTGATATTCTGGACCACTTGATTCTAGATTAGGACAACTGAACATACAGAAAGATTGATGGTTACAAAATGACGAATCTGCTAGATAACAAACGCAAATACTCTGTGCAACTGTTTGCTAGATTACTGGAGCCACATTCACCGAAAGGTTATCAACCTAGGTTGTGACCTTAGATATCGATTATTCTGCTCCACAGTTATCTCCTCAGCTGGATCCCAGCTTCCCAAGCCAGTAAGGATTTTATAGGGTAAGGCCCTCTGATTTCTCACACAGGAAACAGGAAATGTTGCCCTCCAGCTCTGACAGGGAAGTAGGTAGAAAATCGCAAGGTATAACACTGCCTATGAAGAGGTGAGAAAACAAGATGGCAGAAGTTGTCAGCTGAGAGGTCCCGTCACTCTAACGGTGGAAAAAGCAAAGACAACTCACTCACATTAATGGGAGTACCTAATTTCAAGAATTTCCTGGAGACCCAGGGTGTCCCATGGGCACAGTATAAAGTTAGGTGGGCACCAGAGCATTACAGTTCACAGTCCCAAATCACCAGTTTCAAGTTCCATGGTCTTGGCTTTCTTGTGACAGTGCAGATTTTATGCAATCCAGTAAAAGTCATTAGTGAATGCATAACTGTGGTGGTATTGGAACATGGCTGCAAGTTCTTTGATGCTTCCATTGACAGGTGGGGATCTACATCCCCCATCTCCCTCTTGGAATCTTGCCAAGCTTGTGACTGCTTTAACCAATAAAGTCCAATAAAAAGTGGCACCTCGTGACATCTGAGGCTAGATGCAAGCTTCTCCCTCGTTTGCTAGAACATTCTTTCTTGGAGTCCTGAGCCACCATGTGAAATGTCAGACTATTTTGAGGTGCCAGGATGTGAGGAAGCCCAAGTCACACGGAGGGACCATGTGTAGGTGCTCCAGTTATCAGTTTCAGCCTTCAATTCATCCCAGACCAAATGCATAGGAATAAAGAAGCCTCTACCTGATTTCAGCCCTTTAGCAGCCATTCAAGCCACTCACAGCCATCTGAACCTTCACAGTTGAAGCCTTGGACATGGTGGAAGAGAAGTAAGCCACACTTGCTGACCCCTGCCTGAATTCTGGACCCGCAGAATTTGAGCAAATAATGGAAGAGCTGTTGCTCTCTGCTACTAAGTTTGGGTGACTGGTTACATGACAATAGATAACCAGAATAATAGCAAACACACGTCATTTAATCATTATACCATATGCTTTTTATATTCAAAAATTTAAAAACTCGATCTTTACTCAGAGAATATCTGCTAATTTTTTAGTAGGGAAGTAGGATCTCTGTTATTTAGTATTTTTTTTAAGATTTTCTTTATTTACTTGAGAGACAGAGAGAGAGAAAGCACAAGAGGGGGGAGGGTCAGAGGGACCCTCTGGGAGCGAGGGAGAAGCAGACTTCCCACTGAGCAGGGAGCCTGATGCAGGACTCCATCCTGGGACCCCAGGATCATGACCTGAGCCGAAGGCAGACGCCCAACCAACTAAGTCACCCAGGCGCCCACTGTTATCTAGTACTCATCATGTGCTCCATGCCCCCAAATGAAAACCCATCAGGGGATTCAATGAATATATTACAGCTGATAATAACTCAGCACCCACTGAATGCAGAGTAAGTTTAAAAATAATAATATGGGAGGGGGTACCTGAATGGCTCAGTCGGTTAAGTGCCCGACTCTTGATTTCGGCTCGGGTCATGATCTCAGGGTCATGAATCAAGTCCCACATTGGGCTCTGTGCTGGGCATGGAGTCTGCCTAAAATTCTCTGTCTCCCTCTCCCTCTGCCCCTCCCCCCCTTGAAGAAGAAGAAGGAGGAGGAGGAGGAGGAAGAGAAGAAGGAGGAGAAGAAAGATAAGACACATTCTGTCCTTTAGAAATTTGTATGTGAATTAGATGGTTGGCTCAAAATACAAGGCAAGAACAAATTTGCTTACAGAAGGAGCAAAATGCATATAAAGCATTAGAACAGTGTGTGGCACATAGCTGGTTCTCAATAAATGTTAGGTGTCAACATTGCAAGAATATTGAGAGGATGCTTAAGACATACCCCACAGAGACGAATGCAGACTAAAGCCAAGTTCCACTAAAAAGTCACTTAAATAATCCAGGGGCTAATGGCTCAGGTATACCCCACAAACATAAGGCTCCATATGGGAATCAGAGCACAAATCCTGCTTTGGTCCTTTTCTTCACCCCAGTCACTGATTTACTCTGGTCTACCCTTGTCACCTGGTTGTGGGTATGATGACAGGGCTTGAATTTTCCAGTCAAACAGATGCCAAGTCCTAACCCTGCCACTTACTAATGCTCCATAGTAGCTAGCATTCCTCAGTTTCCCCATCTGTACCCTGGAGAAGACAATACTTACATTCAAGAGGTGTTTTGAGGACAAAAATGATACAGCATCCAGCACATAGTAGGAGCTTAAGAATAATTCCCTTCATAATGGGGCAGGAGGAGGAGGTTAGGGAAAATACCCCAACCACATTTTTATGAATGTCTGTTTATACTGAATTCTGATTAACCTTCCCTCAGAACAGCCTTCTAAATCAGCTGCCTTGCAACAGGTAGGATTTCTTATGTCCTAAATGCACAGTGCTGCTGGCCTTTAGTGTGCAGGGTCCCGTAAATATGTCTTACCTTCTCAAGGCAAACAGGATCTAAATATTCAAGCTTTGAAACATAAAACCTTCTTACAGTTCTGAAAAAGAAAAAAGTTTCCTGTTACATTTTTATAAAACTTGGGGGCATTTAAAAGTTACCCTGGAAGGCCCACTGGATGGCTCAGTGGGTTAAGCGGCCAATTCTTGATTTCAGTTCAGGTCGTGATCTCAGGGTTGTGAGATCGAGTCCTGCATCAGGCTCCTCGCTCAGCGGGGAGTCTGCTTGAGATTCTTGAGATTCTCCTCCCCCTCCTGTGCTCCCTCTCTCTCAAAGACATAAATAAATCTTAAAAAAAAAAAAAAGTTATGCTGGACCAGCAATAAAAAGGAACGACCCATGACTACACAGACATATGTGGAGTGAGGGGGAAAAAAGACACAAAGAGAATACACACCATATGATTCCATTTATATGACATTTAGGAAAAGACAAGACAACTGTATGGAACTGAGGGCAGAGTCGTGATTACCTTGTTGGGGTGTTGCCTGGGTGAAAGAATGGGGAAGGCTTTAGGGCTTCTGGAAATATTCTACACCTTGATCTGGCCCATAATGAGAGTGAGTACATATCTAAAAATTATATCAAGCTGTATGCTTACGATTCACACACTTTACTGCTTGTGTGTGAGACCTCATTAAAAAATGTCCCGGGAAGGTGCCGGCATTACTACTTCCCTTGAATTTACCAGTGGTGGGGACAAGGAAGAGGAGGGTAGTGTGGGGGCTGTTACGTATGTCTTTGGCTGGAGACCAAAGCCTTCATTTTGATAATTACTTTTAATTTAGCAGGAAAGGCCTGATGCCTCAGCAACAGTGTGATTCAGCTCCCTGCTTTCCCACAGCACTCTGAGAAATGAAGGCACGGCAGGGGGGATATATGTATTTCTTTTCTTCATATATAAAAGGCTTATAAATAGTAATACCAACTTCAGTGCCAGGCATTTCCTGGGGAATTAATAGCCAGCTGGGGTTAACGGTCCTTGGTTTGACTTTGGGCCATCAACCCTTCTTGCTTCTCATTAATTCCCAGAAAGTACCCTGTGCCTTGATGGTTATTGCTTAAATACATTAAAATCAAGTTAAGGGTCTGACTTAATGTTGAGCTGTGATAATGTAAAACACAAGGAAGTACTCCCAGCGGACATGTTCACTGTTGTGTGTTTTTATTTAACTCATTTTCTTTTATATTTTTGAGTAGCGCAATGGAATGAAGCACATGGACATTTTTGCAGATGTTGTCGCCGATGCGTGTGTGTGCGTGTCTTTATGTATGCGTGTGTGTGTGTGTGTGTGTGCTCGATGCTCATAACTCATCAAAAAAGACCTGCATAGAAACCTCACTCCAAAGCTTTACAATGGGTTCAACATTTCAGGAAAATTTTTCTACTTGGCTCCAAGTGTTATATGAGAAAATACTTTAGGAAAATATGGGTAAGTAAATTATCTGTTCTACCTGTTTGTGGTTGGGGTGGGCCCAAGGGAGGCCTGAACCATGGGGAACAGCCCTTTAAAACAGTATTTTCCACGTGCCTCTTTGGAAGGGAGGAAGAACACTTCATAGGGCTTTCTGTTTGCTGCTACCCAGGAGAGAATTATCATAAGGCAATTCTGAGCAGTTCTTGGAAGAGGAAAGCATAAACATTTCCAATTTTTAAGAAATCCTGTCCATTTAAGTCAATCAAATGCGCATTTGTGGCAAACTTCCTACGTGCAAGGCGGGGAAGGCCGGAGACCATTAAGAGTGAAGCCTTGGCCTTTGGTAGCTTACTGTCAAGTGGGAGAGACGGCAGACCCACACCAGAACACAGGGTACAAGATGTTCATCTCTATAATCAAGGTGCTTCAAGAAAACAGAATGTTCATTGTAAACAGAGAGTGATTCACAAGGATCACCCACCTTATGAGAATTCTAAGTATTTGGACTTTCAATTTGTTCTATGAATCAGCTTCCGAATAAAGGGTACACAGAGACGTGCACAATATACCTGGTTTCAAGACATTTTGAGGGCTACTTGAGTCTCTTGATCTCACTTATTTGAATTCTTGGGGGTTGCCAATAATTCAAATTCGCTGGCCCTATTTGAGAAATTAAGCTGGAATATCTGGGTGTGGGGCCCAGGCATCTCATTTTTTAAAACAGATTTCATTTTTAAGTAATTTCTATACCCAATGTGGAGCTCGAACCCACAACCTCAAGATCAAGAGTCGCATGCTCCACCAACTGAGCCAGACACCCGCCCCCACCCCAAGCATCTCACTTTAAACAAGTTCCCCTAGTGAATTTTTAGTGCGCTGAAGTTCAAAATGACTGAATTAGGGTCTTACAAAACTATAAAAATTGGGATGCCTGTGTAGCTCAGTCCTTTAAGCAAGCAACTACCTTTAGCTCAGGTCATGATCTTGGGGTCCTGGGATCGAGCTCTGCGTCGGGCTCCCTGCTGAATGGGGAGCCTATTTGTTCCTCTCCCCCACCCCTGCTCACGCTATCTCTCTCAAACAAATAAATAAATAAAATCTTTTCTTAAAAAAGAGAGAAAATAACATATAGCACCTATATCAGCAAAAGTAAGAAAACTTGTCTGTGACATTTAAGAAGGATAAAATCCTATTATTGATTCATTCTCCTTCTCTTTCTCTCTCTGTCTCCCTCCCTCCAGCCATCCATCCATTCATCCATCTGTAAGCAAAGGGTAATAATTATGTATGGCTTTTCCTTCCTCCCAAAGTTGGGGAACACATTACAAAATTTATAAATCACATCGTGCTATATAAATACCAATTAATTATTATCACTTCTACTTCTTATGGGTAAATATTTCTGTGGTAAATATTTCATTTGATGTGGGTCTTCCCCATCACAACACTCTTCAAGGAGCCTGTACCCCTTACCACCAGACTGAGACGCGCCCCTTGTGCAACATAAAATGATTTTAATAGTTGTTTAAAAAAACACAGCAGGAAAATACATGTTAAGTGAAACAGAAGTCTTAACCTATTATCCTCTTTTGGATCATTTATACACCACATTTTCTTAAACAATCAGGAATTAACTGCCAACACACACCGTATTCAATGTATCATGATAATTTCAAGAGATCTTTACCCAAAAACAAAGTGCCATTTAACTGGTACACTTGACTCTTCCCCATTGCCCAAGTGGGTTTTTTTTTCCAGCTAGCCAAGTTATTTTCATCATATTCCTTTTTATCTTAAGTTCACATAACCCCTAGAACCTGAATCTAGGGCAAAAGAAAAGAGCAGGCCTAACACTATCGATTCATTGATGTGACACCGTTGGTTTTGATTTTAGAAGGTCAGTGCCCTATGGGCCAAATTTGTTCAAAGGACAAACACACGATAATGATATAGTGCTTCCTCTCTTTAAAAACCTAACCACCACTGTTTAAAATACAGCTAAGTGTCAGTGGGAAATGTAATGTATACTTTTAAAAGTAAGTCTCTGTGTGGTTTAGAGTCATTCTATAATTATGTTTCAAATAAATGATGACCTTTTTAAAATATATAATAATATTGTTGATATTTCAGATAAATGGTTCCTGTTTCATTTTTAATATGTCATTAACTCACCATTACTAAAAATTTAACCATGCTTTAAAGAATTCCTAGATGGAAATGAGATTATATTATTAATTTACAATAGAGCAATACGTTTCTATTATACTTATTTAAGAGTGCATTTATATCATGCAAATTCCTTTGAATATAAAATTGTCATCTGGTTCTCCTGGGCAGTGGGTAGAAAATGAGAAAAAAAATGCAAATAGGAGATTTGGGGAAAGATAAGAAATATGCAAAGCAGTTTTTTTTCCCCCATAGACAGGACAGTACCTGAAGGAAGAAATTTTAAAATATATTTTGGAAAGAACAGGGACTAAAGGATGTGTGTGTGTGTGTGTGTGTGTGTGTGTGTGTGTGTGTGTGTGTTTAAAATAAAAATAACTCCCAGTAGTCTAAAATTATTCTTCAATGTTCAGAGTACTCATTTATAAAAAGAATTACTCAAGGCTATTACATTATTAAAGTGAATAATGCCACTTTAATGCCACTCCTTACAAGTATATCCTGCTTTAGGGCTTTATAGTATAAAGAAAGTGCCAACTGTAGGAGTGTGTGGACATCTGAACTTGTTCTGGGTCTCATATGCTCTCCAAAGCTCACTGCCTGCTACATTACTTAGTGTCATCTTTTGACATCCATGCTGATTATGTACTTGCCAACTTCCTTCACTGAAGTTGTTTCTGTCTCCTTAAGGGGATTCCTTGAAACCATTTTATCACTTGATTTATGACAAGAAGTGGACCACAAGTGCACTTTTTCTAGAAGCTCTTAACCTGGAAAGCTTCAGGCATCAACTCCCGGACGTTGTATGTTCAATTTGCACATCTGTGCTCTATCCCAGGGGCAGGGCTCCTAACTTTTGTCAGAGTTTAAGAGATGAGAAACATGAGAGGTTTTCAGATCCATTGCAAGATGGAGCCAACGACAGGGCCAAGGGCAGAGGGAGGAAAGGGGACAAAGCGTGAGGTACAAACAAGTAGGAGGAACAAGAGAAAGGGGAGAAAGGAACGGTAGAAGGAAGGAGAAGCAAGGGAAGGAGAAGAGAGAACACGGGTTTGGGAGCAAAAGAAAATAAATTCAAGTCAGAGAGCAGGAAGGAAGTGGGGAAGAAAGAAAAGAAGGACAAGAAGCCTCACCCCACAGCCTTTCCTGAGACTCAGGGCACCTGGAAATTTCCCCCTTCCGTCCAGCTGCCATCCAGCTGTTGCACACAGCCCTTATTCTTTCCTATCCTACCCCAACACCGTTGACTCAAGCACAGGTTTGTTGTTTTTTTTTTTTTTAAGATTTTATTTATTTATTTGACACAGAGAGAGAGATCACAAGTAGGCAGAGAGGCCGGCAGAGAGAGAGGAGGAAGCAGGCTCCCCGCTGAGCAGGGAGCCCGATGTGAGCCTGGATCCCAGGACCGTGAGATCATGACCTGAGCCGAAGGCAGAGGCTTTAACCCACTGAGCCACCCAGGCGCCCTCAAGCACAGGTTTATACTTAGACAAAGGTCCCATGACAGTGAACTGAATAATGATTCCAGAAGTGCCTCAGAAGGACGAGAATTGCTTTGCTCCACATTTGGGTGCAAATGGGCTAAGCTACGTGAACAGTCTTGAGCAGCAACTCGGGCTCTAATGGACACTGGGCAAACATAGACCTACTAAGGAAAGAAATCAGCTGTCTAGAGTGAAAAACATATAGGTAAATGCAGGTTTTTCACAGGGATCAAAGCTTTCAGATCTTCAAGGAAGAATACACTTTCATTTTCACTATCATGTTTGTTTATTTTAAAAATTAAGTTTGGGGGCACCTGGGTGGCTCAGTCAGTTAAGCGTCTGCCTTCAGCTCAGGTCGTGATCTCGGGGGCTTGGGATCCAGACCCAAGTGGGGTTCCCTGCTCAGCGGGGAGGCTGCTTCTCCCTCTCCCTCGGCCCCTCCCCCTGTTGTGTGCTCTCTCGCTCAAATAAATTAATAAAATTGTTAAAAAGTTAAAAATAAAAAAATTGAGTTTGAAGGATAGATGTCTTGAGTTTACATTAAAATGATGTTTAAAAAACCTTTCTAGGTTCTAGGAATAGATCTTTGGAGCAAAATTTCAAAGTCCCTGAGACTGGAATATTTAAGATCAAATATATAGAAATTTCCAGTAGTCCTAGAAGTGGCTGGAGACTACTCCAAAAAGGACCTCCTTTTCAGATGTTTACCTTGGCGCCCAGAAACGTCTATACTGGTGATCGAATCTGGTCTCAGAACAGCACAGAGGAACACGGTGGAAATGGTCACCATTTACCCATGAGACCAAATTAACATTAATCTGTTCCAAATGGCCCCTATTTATAGGGTGAACACATGATTTATCATCTGTACTGGGATGCTTTTGAGAATGAAAAAAAGGGGTCATTAACAAATTAAGTCAAGGCGATCGTCATAAACTGACACTGTCCCTGGCAAATTGGGACATATGAACAGCCTACCTCTACAGAACTTCTCACAGCTTGGCCATGAGATAAAACGAAACAGACAAACGAGAAAGCAAAACCAAAGTAACAACCAGGAAAGATTATTAAAACCATAATGAAATCTGTTTCCACATGGGACCCAAAGGAATTCAGGAATTTTAATGACCAAAACTCATCATGTTTGTGGCTATCTGTTGGCCTTGTGTTTGTGTAAAGGAGGTGTAAAATAAGGCATGAGGCATCTGGATACTGTCTCGGCATAAATGGAAAATTCTAACCAACGTGTCATTTAAGCATTGACAGGAAGGAACTTCCTGGTGAATGACAGTGGTCATTTTCCATCAACAGCTGCTGGTTGAAGGAGGAGAGGTGGAAGCGAGGGGGGAAAGCGGACCCACAGGTTGTATATCAGGAAATCAGGCCCAATTTGGGGAAAAACTTTTTGTTAAAAACTTGTAATACTGAATACACAAGAGTTAGCTGTACTGCATTAGATGACTCATCTTTTTCGAAGCCCGTTTTTTCTCTGCTCTTCTGGGGAGTCTAAAACGTCATGGGTTCTGTCCTAAATTTGCAAGGCTTTCCAGAGATCAGAAGGCAGAGGAGCAGAAACAAAGGCTTTTCATTAGTCTTCTAGACCATTCCAACATTACTGTTAATATTTACATACATATATACATACATATGTACAAAATGACATCTCTTTGTTCTCCTTTATTCCTAAATTGCAGAAGGGTGGAACAGACATTCTGGTTGGTGGGTGGGGGTGGAGAGTCCTCCCAGAAGATCTCCTAGAACGTGGGTACCGCTCACTCTCTAGGGATAATCTTACTGATATGCTTAACTTAACGGCAGGTTGACTGGACCATCGGGTGCCCAGACATTTGTTTGTTTGTTTGTTTAAGGATTTTATTTATTTATTTGACAGAGAGAAAGAAAGAGAACACAAGCAGGGGGAGGGGCAGAGAGAGAGGGAGAAGCTAGCTACCCGCTGAGCAGGGAGCCCCACTTGGATCTGGATCCCGGGACCCTGGGATCATGACTGGAGCTGAAGGCAGATGCTTAACCGACTGAGCTACCCAGGCTCCCCGCCCACACATTTGATCAAATATTATTCTGGGAGTGTATCTGGATGAGGTTAACATTTTTTTTGAAGATTTTCTTAATTTTTTTGACAGAGAGAGACAGAGTGAAAGAGGGAACACAGGCAGGGGGAGTGGGAGAGGGAGAACAGGCTTCCCGCTGAACAGAGAGCCCCATGCGGGGCTCGATCCCAGGACCCCGGGATCATGACCTGAGCCAAAGGCAGACGCTTAACAACTGAGCTACCCAGGTGCCCCTGAGGTTAACATGTGAATCTGCAGACTGACTACAGAAGATTGCCCTCCCTAATTGTAAGTGGACCTCATTCAATCAGTTGAAGACCTGAATTGAACAAAAATGCCCGGTGAGGGGAAACTCTGCCTGCCTGACCCCTGAGCTGGGACATCAGTCTTTTCTTGTTCTCAGGGTGGACTTTAAACCATCAGATTCCTGGGTCTCTAGCTTACCAACAGCAGATATTAGGACTTCTTAGTTTTTATGATCATGTGAGCCAATTCCTTATAATAAATCTATTTCTTAAGATATTTATATATTCCTACCATTCTCTATAGAAAGATATGTATAAGATATAGACATACAAAGATATACATCTTTCAGTAGAGAAAGA
Source organism: Ailurus styani (assembly GCA_002007465.1). Lineage (NCBI taxonomy): Eukaryota > Metazoa > Chordata > Mammalia > Carnivora > Ailuridae > Ailurus > Ailurus styani. Next base: position 412,898 of record LNAC01000645.1, on the reverse strand, counting down.
GATATAGAGATGTAGATATCTTTATAGAGAGATATAGACCTATAGATATCTATATATATAGAAATAGAAATATACAGACATATAGATATAGATTCTCTATTGATTCTGTTTCTCTGGAGAACCCTGACTAATACACTTACTTTAGAACAATCTGGGTTCAAGAGCGTCCTAAGATACAACCAAGAACAGGCATGTGACCCACTAGAAGTTAAGAAAATGTCTCAGAGTACACAGAGCATGAAGGATAATCATAAGGGACATTGACCTGGTCTGGCTCCAATCACAGCTGTAACCACAAAGGAGGCTGGGCCAAAACCAATGGGTCCCATGGCTTTCAAGTCACTGCTCTGCCTTGGAAGTCAGAAGGGCCCCCCGGTCCCCACGTACCCCAAAGCATCCTGTCAGATCTTTGGTACTCTTCCTGTTTGGAGTCCAATCCTCAGGAACAAATCCAGAATTGAGGATTGTGAGGATTCTGAGGCTTTCTGCTTGGCAGAAGTCACAGAAATGGTCAAGGGGACGAGTGGAAAAGTTCACCAGATACACCGCATTACTAAGCACTTCAGAGAAAAACCCACAAACCATGAAACAAAGAAAGAATGTATGTGGTTGGGAGCTAACCTAGTCAAAAGATCAGGACCTTAAATGGAAAGCAAGAGATGGAAGGAAGACAAAATCCTCCAATACTGCTATACCTGCCTATGTGATCTTTGGGCCCAGTTATTTTTGTTTCTGTGGGGATCAGGCAGGTTGGTCCCCAAAGTACCTGGGCCTTGCTGGATACCTCAGGGGGTGTTAGACTCGCAATTGTACTTCAATAGGTATTCTGTCCCTACGATTTTTGTCTCATTCTCACCTTGAGATGCATCGATGAGATTTTATATCCATTAGAAAAATCCTCCCTGTTTCCAATCAAGGCCCATGTTTCTTAGCCACTTATTTTTAAGGATTAAAGCATTTTTTCCCCATCTACATCCTCGTTCATTTCTGAGGTGAAAAAGGCATCTGGAAATTTCATCTGATAAATTTTCCATTCATTCTCCTCCTCTCCTTCAATATGCCAATCAAGCCGTCAGCTTGCTTTCTCTGCAGATTCATAACACTTCACCTCAGCCTCATTAACTGATTTGCCTTTTGTTTCACATGAAGAAAACTCATCTCAACACTTAAAACCCTGGGAGTTACAATTCAGAACTTCTTCAGCTGTCTTTCGGATTTTTAGCTCCCACTGCTTTTTCTTTATTTTCTGCCTTTCAGAGAGAGAAATTTCCTTTTTCTTGCCACTACCTTTCGTTGACCTCATCTTTAAATATGGAGTATGAGTTACACTCATATTTTAGCTTTTGTATGTGTCAAATTTTATACATTTCATAATGCAGTCAAACTGGATGCATTTGGACTCCATTTGGATTTCTGTGAAGATTAGGATGAAACCTAGCCCTTCTCCATTACTGTAATAAATAGCCCTAATCATGTTTTATCTATTTTTTTTAAAGATTTTATTTATTTATTTGAGAGAGAGAGCAAGAGAGAGAGAACTTGAGCAGGGTGAGGGGCACAGGAAGAAGCAGACTCCCCACTGAGTAGAGAGCCCAATGCGGGACTCAATCCTGGAACCCCAGGATCATGACCTGAGCCTAAGGCACACACTTAACTGACTGAGCCATCCAGGCCCCCCTCCAATAGTTTTTTAGACACAAGGAATTGAGGATGTAATCCGTATCTTGAAGTTCTGTCTGAGCCCAGATTGCCCTAAAGTAGGACTGGCCTTAGAAGTAAGCAGAATGAGTGCAAATCATTCTGAGAGCATTCATGTCTGCTCATGACCTTCACTGATGGTACTTGGTGAGCTCCTTAATGTAGCCCCTGATGGCTGTTTCTAAAACATGAAACTTTAGGTTGTGGCCAAGGATATAGTTTTATTTTTTATTTTTATTTTTATTTCTTAAAGATGTTATTTATTTACTTGACAGAGAGAGACACAGTGAGAGAGGGGAAGTGGCAGAGGGAGAAGCAGGCTCCCTGCTGAGTAGGGAGCCGGACAAAGGGCTCGATCCCAGGACCCAGGGACCATGACCTAAGCCAAAGACAGACACTTAATAACTGAGCCACCCAGGCACCCCAAGGATGTAGTTTTAGAGTTACACTGTCTAATTTGGAATCCTGGCTTCACCATGAACTTGCTATATGATCTAGGCACAGTTACTTACTTCTCAGGGCCCCAATTTCTTATCTATAAGACAAGGGAAAGTACAAAAAATACCTCTTAAGGTTGTCTGAAGATTAATTGAGATATGGCATGTCAAAGACTCAGCACATTGTCAGGAAGATGGCGCTCCCTTATAGGCAGCCGAATGAGTTTGTGTTCTCCTTGAAGTTGATCCTGGGCCAAAAATTTAAGTGCAAGTAGTTTATCTGGGAGATGATCCCAGGAAACACTAGCAAAAGAGTATGTAAGTGAGATAAGGAAGGGAAGGGAACCCATAAAGAATGTAGCATCAAGTAGGTTATCACTATGGACAGCTGGGGTTCAGCCCCACTGGAGAACTCTGAAAGACTGTTGAGTTCACATTTCAACAGTACACTGTTGAGTCCATAGCCCCTGCCAAGGGGGTGGGGAGGTGGGGTCTTTATAGATGAATTCTTGATGACTGTGCCAGGAGTACTGCTTCATTCAAAGGTTACATTGGCTCTGCCATTTCAGACCTTACATTTTCAGTGGGACTAGGGTGTAGTATCTTAGAATTCTTATTGATTCATTTAACAAAATTGTCTAGGTCTTATGAGTGAGGCTGTGGTCAATCAGGGGAGAGACATACACCAGTGGATAGGCGTCAAGGCAGGAGGGCCGGACACTTGCCTAGAGAATTGGAGCTGCTCAAAACAGTCCAGTCTGTGGCCAGGTTGTCAACAGTATAAGTCAAATCTATGGGGCAGGGCTAGGTCAGAGGTGAGAAGATGGGGAGGACAGGTGGAGCATCAGAAAGTGGGCTAAGGCAGGTAGATGAGGCCAAGTATTTGCACAGAGAGAAGGGCTGTGTGACACCCTAAATGACATCCAGAGCAGATGTTTTAAGGGAGGCTTAAAAACTTGTGCTTCGGGCGCCTGGGTGGCTCAGCGGTTTAAAGCCTCTGCCTTCGGCTCAGGTCATGATCTCAGGGTCCTGGGATCGAGGCCCACATCGGGCTCTCTGCTCGGCAGGGAGCCTGCTTCCTCCTCTCTCTCTGCCTGCCTCTCTGCCTACTTGTGATCTCTCTCTCTGTGTGTCAAATAAATAAATAAAATCTTTAAAAAAAAAAACAAAAAAAAACAAAAAAAACTTGTGCTTCATAAAAATAATAAAAATCCATGAAATGTAGAGACATTTTCTCTCAGTTTGGAAAAGGAAGAGGGGAAATAATCATTTTCTATGTAAATGTCATAAAGCTTCCAAATATGGGAGACATGCCAGGGCTTTGGGCAACCCAACTGGCATTTCATTCAAACTTCAGCTCAAATGTCACTCCCTCAAGATAACCTTTCCTAAATGCCCCCTCTTCCCTAGTCAATGACATGACTCCCATTGTCATGCCACTATGTGAATCTCTTTTGCGGCACTTATTTCAATATCTTGATTATAACTAAATGATCAGCTGTATCATTAGCCATTTGATGGCCACCTTCCTGAGTGGTCTGTCACTTTTATCAACTTATGCCGGGAACCTGTACAGTGAGGGCCAGAGTTGACACTCAGTAATTATTCATTGAATGAAAGAGTAAGTTCTTCTGTGTGAGGTTTATAAAATACGGAAGTTAGTAAATACTGGCCAAAGAAACCCAGAACTACCATCCTATATGCTTTTCCCACCCTTTCTCTCAGCATCTCTCTGCAGCTCTGTACTTGGAGTTGTTCCAGATCCTTCTGTTGCCTTGCAGTGCAGAGTGCCTTTCTCAGGAACATCCCTACTGGGCAGCGGCTCAGGAAGCCCCCTTGGTCAGTGAATGTAATGCTCTGAGGCTCTGTCAAGAAAAGATATAAATTAAAAAAATTATTTATTAGAGAGAGAGAGAGAGTACATGAGCACACACCAGAGCAAGTGGGCAGGAATGGGGGGCAGGGGCAGAGGAGAGGGAGAAGCAGACTTCCTGCTGAGCCTGGAGCCCAATGTGGGGCTCGATTTCAGGACCCTGAGATCATGACCTGAGCCAAAGGCAGATGCTTAACCAACTGAGCCACCCAGGTGCCCCAAGAGAAGATGTACATATGAGACAGTGGCTGAGCCCTACTTGTTTTCACATGTGTCTTCTGCAGGTCACAGGTGCCACCAGATTCTTGCCTAATGTGAGCCTTCAGACTTCCACTGCAATGCTTTCCAGAGCAGGCTTTGAGCCTGGCATTTTCCTCTTTCTTAGAAGTGTTCAGTCCCAGGTATCTAGGAGCCTTGGTCATAACCCCAAGCCATCTTCCCTCCTCCAAGGGGTGAAGGGTCACTTGTGTAAGAGTTCTGGGGACTTCTTGGTTCATCCCATAATTGCCAAGTTATTTGTGCAAATTAAACTCTGATAGTAATCCTGGAGAAATACTCATTTACTCAGAGTTGGGAGAGAGAAAGGCTACAGGATTCCAAGGTTTTGTTATATAGACAGTCCTAGCTTTGCACGATTTGGATATGCAAATATTTCAGATGCCACCGTTTAGTTAATAATACCAGTCCCCCAACAATGTGATTGCATAAAGTACAAACTTTGCTGCTATTTCTTTTGTACACAAATCACTAGGTAACTAACAGATGCTTAGTCCAATCAGTGACCAATCACATCAACATCTTTCAAAGCCTATCTCTGATTGGTCACTGCTGATCTGTTATTCAGTTGCAACAGGGACAACAGAACATGTGCTTCTGTGGCCTACTTGGTATCCAGTGATGAATCCATGTGACATTTTCCAAAAAATGGGTAATCAAAAGAGGAAGTTGACCAACAAAAATGAAAGTGCCACAAAGGAACGAAAAGTAGTAATATGGGAAAGTTAAATTTTTTTTAAGATTTTATTTATTTATTTGACACAGCGAGAGAGAGATCACAAATAGGCAGAGAGGCAGGCAGAGAGAGAGGAGGAAGAAGGCTCCCCGCTGAGCAGGGCCTTGATCCCAGGACTCTGGGATCATGACCTGAGCCGAAGGCAGCGGCTTTAACCCACTGAGCCACCCAGGCGCCTGGGAAAGTTAAATTTGAATCGAACATAAATGGAGTTGTAGAAGAAATAACGGACTGTGAGGATTTTACCATGCCTCTGTCCTCAAGAGATTCCAGATATGTAATCAGAAGAACTGAGTAATGGGGAACCAATCAAACGTAAAAATGAGGAAAGTGGTTGTGATGAAAAGCATGATGTACCAGAGGAAGTGACACTGGTAAAAATTTCACATTAAAGGAACTCTCACAGATGTTTTACATTAAAAATACAAAAGACAAGAGCACCTGGGTGGTTCAGTTGGTTGCCCGTTGACTCTTGATTTCCATTCAGGTCATGATCCCAGAGTCGTGAGACTGAGCCCTCCATCAGGCCCCCCACTTAGCATGGAGCCTGCTTGGGACTCTCTGTCTCTGCCCATTCCAGCCTTATGTGCATGTGTGCTCTCTCTTTCCTGCTCTCAAAAAAAAAAAGTGCAAAGGACAAAATGCTGGATGCTGATTCATACTTAGAAAGGAGTATGACAATTAATTTGCTAATACATAGAAAAAGTTTGCTCCCTATCCAAAGTTATACAATGAGAAAGAGGCAAGCACTGCTCCAACTACTCTTGATAAGTTTTTTTTTTCTTTTCTACAACAAAATAAAACACTTTAGTAGGGCCTGGCTGGCTCAGTCGGTAGGACATGCAACTCTTGATCTCAGGGTTGTGAGTTTGAGTCCCACATTGGGTGTAGAGATGACTCAAAAATAAAATCTTGGGCGCCTGGGTGGCTCAGTGGGTTAAAGCCTCTGCTTTCGGCTCAGGTCATGATCTCAGCGTCCTGGGATCGAGGCCCACATCGGGCTCTCTGCTCGGCAGGGAGCCTGCTTCCTCCTCTCCCTGTCTCTATGCCTGCCTCTCTGCCTACTTGTAATCTCTCTCTCTGTGTCAAATAAATAAATAAAATCTTTAAAAAAAAATAAAATAAAATCTTAAAAAAAAACAGAAAAAAGAAAAACACTTTACTCCTCAATGTGTCTAATGTTTTCAACTGCCATGTACTAAATATTAATTTTACTATTTTTTTCATTTTCTTATACATTTCTAGCCAACAGTAAGAGAACTTTTAAATGTTTTTGACAATTTTTAAAGGTCACAGAACACTTGTAATTTTTCCCGTTGGTGAAGATTGCTTTGCCTGGTTTGCAAAACAAGGACCACCTATAATCTGTCACAGTGGAAGACATCCAGCTGTTTTGACAGGCCCATCAGTATTATGACAGTATATTGGCCAACCAAAAATTATGTGAAGGCAAGTGTTTATATTCTGATAGTAGGACAGAATATTAAAATTTGAAGCTCTGGGCGCCTGGGTGGCTCAGTGGGTTAAGCCCCTGCCTTCGGCTCAGGTCATGATCTCAGGGTCCTGGGATCGAGGCCCGCATCGTGTTCTCTGCTCAGCTGGGAGCCTGCTTCCTCCTCTCTCTCTCTGCCTGCCTTTCAGCCTACTTGTGAAATAAATAAATGAAATCTTTAAAAAAATAAGATTACTGTAAAACGATAGCAGAATATCAGGTATCTGGAGCAAGAGATTAGGGCATTGCTGCATTATCTCAGTTTTTAAGACCACCAAACCCAGCTACCCCCAGGACCCCTGTTTTTCTATTTAGTGCATTGTAAATGTTAGTAGAGAAGAAATTTAAATTCCATCCCTTGACCCACTATTGAATAAAAGGGATATTTGAACACGTTTCCTCGTCTTTAAATACTTCAGACCTTCCAATTGTGCAGTTAAACATACTTAGATATGTTGCAAGGATTAGCAATAAAATATTTTTTAAAAGTTTTTTAAAGTAATTTCTACAGCCAACATGGGGCTCGAACTCACGACCCTGAGATCAAGAGTCGCATGCTATTCCGACTGAGCCAGCCAGGCACCCCAAAGATAAAATATTTTTAGATAGCTCTTCATGGCATGCGATGCTAATAAACTGGGTATTAAACTACATTTTATGGGAGATAACTTGCAGATCTTATGGTCAGGAGCATTGTCCCCATTGGAAGAGTCTCCTCCACCATGCAACAATCCTCTTTCATAAAGTCTCTCTTTACCAAGTCTAAACGAAATATGTCATTTATGTATTCTTATGACATAATGACCCTTATGTGTACATACACATTGGAAGCTAAAATCCCTAGCTCTAGCTTGAATTGGCCAATGCTTGCCAAACAAAGGAAAATTTGACCAATATGAGCCAAATCTGGTCTACAAAGTTATTGGAATTTCTTTTTCTCTCCAATCCAACATTTCCAACATAGCCCATGGGGCAATCTGTGGTCTTCTCACAGCCATGGCTTGGGCTCTTCCCCCGGGCTTGACTGGGAACCCAAGGAAGCAGGGACGACATCCCCACAAAAGATGTGAGCTTGCCTAAGGAAACACGAGAGTTTCCTGTTTTGAGTGTAGTAATTCTCAATAAATATTTGTGAATTGACCAAGGAGTATGATTTGATGCCTTATGGGGGCAGAATTGACCAAGGAGTATGATTTGATGCCTTGTGGGGGCAAAGCTGTAGGGCTCTGAGTACAGAAGGGACACAGAAGTCCAAATAGTGGCCTTTAGCTCCTGGCCATGATGAGCCTACAGAAGGTAGTTTGTTAACTGGTTACTTTGTTAATTGGTTGAAATAATCACAACTTTATTTCTTCTGGGATATTGGCAACTAGTGGTTATTAGGAAGCCAGTGAACCTACCCAGTTGAGTGGTTGTGAACTGAGTGGTATGGAGGACACAGTGGAAGCTGGAGAACAGGAAGGATGACTCTGGAAATGGATCCATCAGTGTGCCTTTTGCGGGTATTTCATATGGTATTCACCTTTTAACCCCACTCCCAACTACTTTTTTATGTTGATTGTTGGAAATTTCTAAGTAGAGAAAAGTGCACTCTCAAAATATAACCGCTGTTCTAGTGGGACACCTTGACCATAACCACTGCCTCCATTTTGGCTTGCCTTCTTCTGGTCTTTATTTTTCGTATATGTTTGTTTAAAAAATTGTGCTGAAAGACATAGAACATAGAGTATACCTTCTTCTCGGTTTTTAAGTGTACGGTTCATTAGTGCTAAGTACATTCCCATTGTGGTGCAGCCAATCTCCAGAACTCTTTTTATCTTTCAAAAATGAAAGTCTCTGTCTATGACACAACTCCCTGCTCTCCCCTCCCCTCAGCCCCTGGCAACCATCCTCCCAACTATTTTTTTTTCCTCCAGTGTGAAATAGGGACAATACTCTGAAAAGACTGTTATGAGAATTAAATGAGATAATGTATGCAAGTTGCTTGCTATTGAGCTTGATACACAGTTAAGTGCTCAACAAACGTTAGATATTATTATCATTTATGATTCTGTCTTAGGATTTAAAAAAAAAACTCCATGAATCGACTTGGGTGAAATTGGGTTTACATAAACACGAATGCAGCCTATAATTAGAAAAAGATGAGCAGAAAGGATGTAGGTGACAAGAGACCATGTGTGGAAGAGGGAAGGAGAGGGTAGATCTGGAGATCTTGGAGATCAAGATTTGGGATGCGGGTCCTGATCCACCTTGATTTAATTGGCAGCTGTATGTAAGTCTTGATTTCCTTTTGGCATTGTGGCCAAACAGCTCACAAGAACTTGGCTAGTTTCCATTTGTTCCTTTTTTTTAAGATTTTTTTTTAAAGTAATCTCTATACCCAACTTGGGGCTCAAACTTACAACCTTGAGATCAAGAGTCACATGTTATACCAACTGGGCCAACAAGGTGCCCCTCCGTTTTTTCTAATGCAGACGGGGCACATAGCAGTGGGTTCTCCTTCAGCTTAATTTAAAATGTGTTATTAAAAAAAGTAAATTGGTTCTCAACATTTACTAATGAGAATATTTTTAGAAGATTTATTTATTTATTTGAGAGAGAGAGAGAGAGATAGAGAGAACACAAGCAGGGGGAGAGAGGTAGAGGGAGAGGGAGAAACACTCTCTGCCGAGCTGGGAGCCCTACCCCAGACCGGATCCCGGGACCTGGAGATCATGACCTGAGCTGAAGGCAGATGCTTAACCATCTGAGCCACCCAGGCGCCCCTTAATGAGAATACCTCTGATAAAAATCCATATCTAAGGCTTCATTCACTTGGTAGAAGTGAACACTAGAATGTGTTCCTCATTCTGTTGGGGCAGGCGTTGGCAGCAGCCCTGTAGATAGAAGGCTCCAGCTCAGCCCACATCACCCAATTATGGTTACCTGCTTAACCTCTGAGGAATATGGTCTGTGAAGTAAATGGGGCAACCTATTTTTCTCATATCATCAGACAAAAGCATACCCCCAGTCTAAGCTCATTACTACTCCCACGATGCAAATGTGGATCCTACCTTTGCTGGGAAATTTGATATCCCTGGCTATAAATATGTCTGCAGATCGTGTTCTCCCAAGTTAGCACTGGGAGCTGAGAAAGGTTTGAGATTTCATTCTACTTGTAAGCTACCGAGTTAGCTTAGCACAGTTTCATGGATATGGGCCAAGGACTTATGTCCTTACGAGTTCCTTCCTCATAAGCAACAGTTGTAGCCAGAATACCACCAGAATTTGCGCTAGTTTCCCAAGTCTTGGTTCTCACAGGGAAGCACCAAGAGGACCAAGCGACCCTACACATGTGTGGGTTACATTGCAGGAAAGGGACCCTGAGCTTAGGGAACTTGAATCTTTTATAACGGTCAGTAAGCATGACTGACCTGTGCTCTAGAGGGAGAGATTCTTGATGTTATTACGGGACAGTAAACAAACCTGCCCTTTGCTCCACACTATCTCTATCTAACTCTAAGGTTGTTTGCCATACAAACATTTGAAAACAATTAGTCTGGAATAAAGGCCGTCAGTGCCTCTGCCTGAAAGATGTGATGTGCAGAAACCCAAAGACTTCTGGAGAATGGTCTCCCAACGTGCACCCAATGGCATTGCCTTCACTTTCGAGCAAGTTCTCACCCCCCCCCCAACAGGGAGCATTATGTACGGGGTATACTGGATTTCATTCTTTCATTAAGCAAATATTTACTGCACACTTACAATGAAAAGAGGTGTTGGACCCTGGAACGACAAACTTGAGAAAGACCCATTCTTTCCCCTCAAGGCACTGCACATCAGGCAAGCAAATCACCAATTACGGTGCCTCATAACACGTGCCATCTGTGGGCAAAGGAGGGTTAGTTGGCCTACTGTGTTGGGGGAAAGAGGGGTGGCTTCCAGGAGGACCTTGAAAGAGGAATTTGGGGTAAAGGAGAATAAGGGGTGGGGAGGATCAGCCCAGTGTGTCAGATGGAGAGACAGGGAGTGAGAAAAATGATTGAAGAGGAGAAGGGGGTGAGGTCATGAATTAGTGGACCATGATGAGACATTGCGACATACATACTCGAGGGCCATGTTGGAACAAACTCGGAGGCACAGAGACCAAGTAAGAGGCTTTTGCAAGAGTGTGGGCGTGAGATGGTGCTGGCTTGAAATAAGAAAGTGGCAGTGGATATGGAGGGAAGAGGACACAGCTGAGGGATAGTAAGGAGGCAGACCCAGTCAGACTTGGTGATAAACTGGACGAGGCAGTGAGGGGACAGAGAGGAATCAGAGCTTGCACCCAGTTCTTGGCTCCAGCAACTGGGTGATGGGCAGTAGCATGAAGCGAGATGAAGAACAGAGGAGGAGAAACAAGTTCTCGGTGCATACAGAGTTCAGATTTGGGACACTCTTGAGTTCAAGGTACCCAGAACCCAAGTGGAGATAGCTGGTAGGCAGATAGACTTATATGGCATAGAAATCTAAAATATCAGGTTTTAATGTGCTGGTATTACATTAGTGCTCTTTATAATTTAAAAATGAATGATTTTGGGCGCCTGGGTGGCTCAGTGGGTTAAAGCCTCTGCCTTCGGCTCAGGTCATGATCTCAGGGTCCTGGGATGGAGGACCGCATCGGGCTCCCAGCTCAGTGGGGAGCCTGCTTCCTCCTCTTTCTCTGCCTGCCTCTCTGCCTACTTGTAATCTCTCCCTCTCTGTCAAATAAATAAATAAAATCTTAAAAAAAAATGAATGATTTTATGAGATACATTATTTGCAAGTCGATGATTATCAGACAAATATTAATAGGACACATATAATGATTTATAAGTAATGGAGGAAAGCACAGCAAAAAATATTGTGTAGGCCTGAATACAAACCCGGGGTATGTAACAGTGTGTTCTCTTCATACTCAAATAAATCTCTGAAGGAAAGGAAATAACACTTCACTTTAAGTCAAGGTGTCTCTTTCAGTATAATTGCAATTGATAAATTGCCAATGCACCATTTGACAATTTGCAATAAAAAGACACAACCGCCCAGCATTTCACTAAATCACAGTTCATGATTACTAGAGCTTTCTTTGTGCATTTAGTACTCCTTTTAAAAGCTTACATTCAAAACCAAAGGCAATGATGAAATAGCTCATTTTGCCTGTGATGTTGTCTTTACATTATTGCCAAAACAAAATACAGTTCCAAACGGTCAACGAACTGAGTGAATTTTAATTTCTATGGGGACCTTGTAAGAATAAAACATTCCTCATTAAATATTGCATATTTAATGATCTAAACAAATGAACTGCTTTCTACCAAATCCTGCCGTATATATTTGTCACAATCAGTGAGAGCAGAAATGAATAGGACCGGGCATAACTGGGTACCGTTTGTCCCTTCATCCATCACTAATGCTTCCAATCTGTTAAAGTCATATTTGCTTTTTTCTGGGCCATGCTATGGTTAATATTTCCCTCAGACTGATCCTGGAAGCATTAGCCAATAGTGAGCTTCTACTAACTGCTGTTCTGTCCCACCTTAGTTACAGTACCTCAGTTACCTGGAAAAATATTCACTAGATTATCTTGCTGAAATAGCAAGACAAATAATTCAAATTGGTCAAATGCAAGTTGTAGTTCAACCAGACAACCACTGCTCAGACTTTTGCTTTTTATTTATATGGCTTTTCCATCCTCTAAATTTTAGCTGTGGTGGGACATGTCTGTCTGCATTATTTCCACTACAAGCTCTTTGAAAGCCACCACTACAGGAATATTTTGGAATGCTAAATACGGTTTCCAGGCTGACATTAGAGACAGCTGATTTTCTCCTCCTCATAGCTGTTTACCTGTCAGCTATATTTCTTTACATTCTTTCCTGTCCATTTTCTCTGGAAACATAAAAGAAAGGTTGAACGTCTCCTAGCAAATCAGCATCATCCTTGGAATGCAGGATGACTGACAATAAAGGGAAGGAAATGGTCCATTTTCTCGTGCACGTTACTGAATGATCAAGGACCATTGGTTGAAACTGGTTTTCACTTTAGACCAAGTGACCACTGCATTCTTTGACCTTTCTACATCTCCTCAGAGAAGCTGAACGATTTCACGAAAATGAGCATTGGGATAGCCGATCTGTTGTTTCCATAGAAGCCAGCAATAAGTCTGGGGATCATCCCATACAGTACCTGTTAGGGTCTGGGTAAATCTTCCACATCATCCCTTTTATGCTTGGAGAAATTGACTCCTGACAGGCCTCCAGATTCCAGAGGCTTAACTGTGATTATTGTCCTGGTTTCATTTGAGAGCAGCTTAAGTCGGGGGTGCCCCAGGATCTTCAGGGCTTGAGTTTAAAAGGTATGGGTTATTGGAGCAGATTCCAAGCACACAGTGTAAAAACAGAAAAGAAATGGGGACCAGCAGAGCAGAATTTAGAGGAAACGTCATCCTGCGGTCTTGAGATTCAGTGCAGAATGCTAAAGTGTACTTCCAAGGGAGAATAAGTCAGGTGTACTTTAAGGTATTTTCTTCTTCTTGACAGGATGATAAATGGCTGGGTGGCTGGGGGAGGGGATAAGCAATCTCAGATTTCCCTCCTCTCTCTACTCATCCACTGGTGGGTATTCTGTACCCCTGTGGTACCTATGTCTCGAAGAGGCATGCTGCTCCCTCCCCTGGTTTCTGTCTCCTGGTACCAATCAAGGTATAGCCGAGAGCCTACGTTCCCTGCTGGGTGACCTGTACAGACAGTAAGTGCTATAAGAGTTCAGAGGGTGATGATTTTTTTAAGTACCCTCTACCCCCAACGTGGGGCCTGAACTTACAACCCAGAGGCCCAGAGTAGCACGTTCCACCAACTGATCCTGCCTGGCACCCCTAGAGGGTGATGATTTTTGAAGAGAACTATATGGATCTAGAAAAGCTGGAGGCTTGGAAGCCAATCCCAGATGGATTTTGAAGCCAGACTCCCCGGGTTTGAATCTTCACTTTGCCGCTTCCTAAATATGACATGTAGAGCAAGTTGTTGACCTCTTTACGTGATCTGATGGGTCGTGGGATGGAACCCTGTAGGGTGGGGCTCCACACTTAGCGGGGAGTCTGCTTGAAGATTCTCGCCCTCTGCCCCTCCCCCTACTCGTGTGCATGTGTGCGCATGCTCTCTCTCTAAAATAAATAAATCTTTAAAAAAGCAAAACGTTACTGACCTCTTTACACCTCAGTTTCCTCATCTGTTAAACGGGACAGGTAAGAGTATCTACCTAATAGGATTCTTATGAATATTAAATGGGTTTGTATTTAGTGCCTGGCACAGGCTATCCTAGTGTTAGTTCAAGAATAAATCTCCTTGAATGCAACTTTGTTGAATCCCCAGGATGAAACTCTTGACTGGTGATATAGTTGTACACAGAATGGTTACATTTTTTATGCCAGTTTTGAGTCTCACATCAGCAGTCGTAATCATTTTACCTTGTTAGGGAAATGTAAAGAAGCCCACGGAGAAGATAACACAAAGATGTAACCAGAAAAGAAAGCCATAACAGAGGTAAATAAGTGAGGCTACCATATGTTCTAGAATCTACAAGGGCTAGCATGGCAGCCACTGACCTCATGTAGCTATATAAATTTAAATTAACGAAATAAAATAAAACAAAAATTTGTCTCCTTATTTGCCCTGGCCACATTTCCAGCCCCGGATGGCCACATGTGGCTAGTGGTTACCACATTGGCCATCACAGATCTAGAACATTTCAATCATTACGGAAAGTTCTGTTGGACAGTACTGATTTCTATTTTTTAAGATAGACCCATTTCGTGTATTTCAACTTTTATTCCAACTGAAGACAGCCTCTAAAGTGGTGATTTGTCAAACTGTCCACATAAAGAGGCTCACAAATTGAAAAATCAATCTTTTGTCAGGCTGGGTTTGGTAATCCTGGTTTGGGTTCCGAAAGTGACAAGTTCCAAGGGGCAGGGAAAACTGAAGTCCAGCCAATAAAGTAGGTGCCTGACATCAGTCACTGGTTCTGAGCCAGTGTAGGGTAGGCAGTGATTGAGCTGGAAGTGTAATTGTCTGGGGAGTGGTTAGAGGTGTCCCTGGGAAAATCCCAGTATGTATGTATATTTGGCTGGTTCCTCTGGGCCAGTGAACAACAAAGAACTTTTCTGTTGGATGAAGCAGGTGAGAATGGAGATATCACTCAAATTTCCTTTGCCATCTGTCTTGCACTTGATCGTTACAATTGAAGTAGATATAATTAAGCAATCTAAATAGGAATCAAGTATCAACTGGACAATTTGTGACCTGAGTTGGTTTGATTTTGCCAGAGCGTCCTGATCCTGCAGACACCATATCTACCTGCCTGGCTCTAATGAGTTTTTGTATAGACTCAGATACTTCTTTCTCAACTAACTCTTTTGTTGAATTCATAAAGTTCAGAGCTAAATAAACTGTCCGGGAGTCGTGACACTTATCTGGACTGGGTTGATCTCCTTCTACCATTGTGCTCAGGATTTTGGCGCTCACACTTGGAAAAATCCAACGAACAGCCCCCTCCACCCCCAGAATGTCATCTTAGTGAGACTGGTTTCTGTCTAGAACATGTTATAGTATAAAGGGAGTGGCAGCAGGAAGGCCACAACCTATTATCGTGCCTGGAATTGTACCATGATTGATTAAATGTTTGAGTTGTATCATACTTTATATTTGCATATATTACTTTTATACACATTTTACTTAAGCCTCACAACAATCGTATGGTGAAGATAATTACCTACATTTTTTCGGAGGAGGAGTTCGAAGGTAAGCAAGGGAGAGAGCATAAGTCGCTTGCTTAACGAGGGTAGCAAATTTAAGGGTAGACTTTCTAATTCCAAGGCCAATTCTTTTCCTATCAACCAAAAACCGTCTCTTGGCTTTAGTTTAGTGTCCACTATTAAATGTACAAGTATCCTTAGGAAAGCCTACACATCTAACTTTCATAAGCCATTCACACCTTAGTATAAATTAGAGAATCACCTTGATGTTCTAAGGGACAAGAAGTTCAGAAACAAACAAACAAACAAAAAGGTGGAATTTTAAAGGCCATTTCTGTCGATGTGGGGCCCTAAAGGAATGGGAGTGTTGCTTTTTGTTTGTTTTTTTTTTTTAAGTAATCTCTGTACCCAACAACAGGCTCAAACTCAGGACCTTGAGATCAAGAGTTGCACGCTCTATGGCCTGAACCAGCCAGGTGCCACAAGTAATGGGAGTGTTCTTGATGGGCCAAGGAGAGAGTCATGTGAAGCTTGAGGGTCCAAGTGTAATGCTGCCTCTGAAGTTTCTGGAAGCTTCAGGGAGACAGGACAGCAAGGGGGGTGTGTAGGGACACTCATAGTTGGGGGAGGAAGACAAGAGGGAAGGGAAAGAATTGTGTATCAAATATGTTTGCCCACTTGGCAGTTTTTCTATGCCTCAGCTCATGGCTGCTGGAATATTTTGTGGTGTGTCATGGGTTTAAATATTGAGTGACCAGCGCTGTGGGCTGTGAGCAGAGCGCTACCAGCCAGTGGGGCTTCTTTATCTTTCTCTCCTGATGTCCGTCCAACATTTCTCCATACTTCGTTTGTTCCAGTGGCTCCAGAGCTTTCTGCCACTTACATACAAACACCATAAATGCTAAGTACGCCAATGGGCCCAAGTGAAATTATAAGGCACATTCTCTGGAATTTCCTCCGACATTACCAGCTCCATTCCAGTCTAGAACATTAAGCAATGCACTTTAGCTGTGCATTCCTCCCAAGACCAAGCACGTGTCTATAAAAGACCTATCCTGCCGAGTGGGTTGAGCAGAAACCAGCAAAGCAGAGCATGGCTACTCAGATGTTAGTTTCAGTAAAACCATATTAGGATGCATTTTCTTAGGGAACAGCAGTGGAGGGTCACTATTGTCTGCGTTTATTTTTATGTATGTTGGTCGCTGAGACCTCATCTTCTTCCAACCAGCCCTTCTCCCAGCAACGCCTCCTCTATCCCTGGGTTCTGCCCCACACCCCCCACCTGTGCCTCCCTCCCAGCCAGACTCCGCTCCTCTTCCTACCCCTCCATTGTCCTCTCTTGGCTTCTTCCACTGAAAGGGCTATTAGTCTAATAAAAGCTTTCAGGGAAGAAGGCAATGAATATTGCTTTTGCTTAGGCAAAACCAGTCTTGGTGCAGCACTGCGGTGCTGGAGGGACACAGGAGACCTGGGTTCAGTCCCAGGTCTGTCCCCCAACTGGCCGAGACACTTGGGACAAGCTGCTCCCCTTAGGGGCTCAGGGTTCCTTGTCTGTCAAACAAGGAAGCTCTCTATTCATAGAAACTCGGGTATATTATTAATAACGGAGAAATGGGGCTGGGGGTTGAAGGTACAGTTGTCCTGAAAATCATCTCTTTTTTTTTGAAGATTTTATTTATTTATTTGACACACAGAGAGATCAGATCACAAGTAGGCAGAGAGGCAGCCAGAGAGAGAGGAGGAAGCAGGCTCCCTGCTCAGCAGGGAGCCCGATGCAGGCCTCGATCCCAAGACCCTGAGATCATGATCTGAGCCGAAGGCAGAGGCTTTAACCCACTGAGCCACCCAGGCGCCCTGAAAATCATCTTTGTATAAAGCCTGAAAATAGAAGAGCACAATTTTTTACATTATAAAACTATGTGCTCGTTGAAAAACAATGAAAGCAACANCCAGAGAGAGAGGAGGAAGCAGGCCCCCTGCTCAGGAGGGAGCCCGATGCAGGCCTCGATCCCAAGACCCTGAGATCATGATCTGAGCCGAAGGCAGAGGCTTTAACCCACTGAGCCACCCAGGCGCCCTGAAAATCATCTTTGTATAAAGCCTGAAAATAGAAGAGCACAATTTTTTACATTATAAAACTATGTGCTCGTTGAAAAACAATGAAAGCAACACACACACACGCACACACACACACACACACACACGCGTGCGCGCACACACACACACACACACACACACCCCAAAATGAGAAAAGTCAGAATTAGCTAAAATCTGGATCAGAATGAGATTATTCTTGGGAAACCGATCGGATAAATATTCTTTCTGAAGGCACCATGCCCAGAGAGGGCTTGAGCAACCCAAAGTAACAGGTAAAAGCTGGAATCATCCCAATATTGAACAGTTTCTCTGTGATAAAAATAATCAGAAACCAAGGTAAGATTTCTGTGTCATCTTTCTCCTGGGTCTAATGAACCCTAGAACAAACTGGGGACCTGAAATCAGAACATCAGTGTGTTAGTCCTGACTCAACATTTTACCGGCTAGATGAGTCAGAGTCAAACTGATTGCTCTCCATTTGCTTCCTCTTTTCCCAACACATGCACGCGCTCACACGCATGCACACACATGCCCGCTCGCATTCACTCCCTTCCCTCTCGCCTTTGCCCTGGTTGTGACCCAGGGGACTAAACTCTGTGGACCTCTTCGTCCTTGGCCCCTGGCTTTCGGTCGGGTTTTGGTTAGTGGGAGACAGCAGCAGGAGACCGGAAGGTGGGAGGAGAGAAAGGTGTATTTCTTTCCCTCTCTCCCGCCCTCCTTCCCTCCAATTAGGATGTGATTTGGCAGCCACTGCGTTCCCACACCGACAGCCACAGCTCTTGTCAGGGGGCCTCTCTTCCCAGGCTGTAGCTCTTGCCTGGTTCTGGTAATACAGCCCCTCCCCTTGCCCTTGCTAGCCCAGGGAAGGTGAATCCCTCGCAGCTCCCCGCCATGCCCTGTCTGCTCCCTTTATCCTGCCCACATCGGTGTAAACAGCCTCTTCTCCACGCTTCTCGCTTCCCCTGTTGAGTGCACCATCTGTTTCCTGCCAGGACCTGCCTGATACAGTCTAGCCGGTAAACAGAACCCTCTTGAGTGTTCAACCCAGAGCACTTCAATGCAGGGAGCTGGTTACTCAGGTAAAGGATTTGTTGAGGAGCCAAGCAAGGCACTTGGCAACTCAGAGAGGAGCGAGGATGGAAAACACACACGCACACACACACACACACACACACACACACGGGAGGTGGGGCCATGAAGCAGGCACTGAGGAACCGAAGTCAACCAGTCAGAACGGGCACCAGAAGGGGTCTGTCCAGCATGAGCAAGGACAGGGAGAATAACCCAGGAACAAATAGGTCCAGAACCAGCGAGGGGTTGCGCCACCTTGCACCCGTGGCTAAGGCACTCTGAGCTTTCTTGCATTCTTAGGTGGAAAAGGAGATGGTTCGTGCTTTACCTGCCTCACAGGGATGCTCTGAAGCAACCCTAAATGATAGAGGATGTTGGAGCGTTTGGTAAACTCCACGGTGCTATAGCAAATAAGGTATCCGTCCGAGCGCCCTGAAGTTTCTGGGCCTGCCAGCTTCTGATATGATCACTTTTGTTCTCAGGCGACGGCTTTTAGCGTAATACCTCAACCAAAGAAATGCCTCCACCGGGTCGATTCTCTTAAACTGCCTGGGAGCCTGTTCACCAGAAAAGGCAGTTAAAGTGCCGCGGGCTTGAGAAACGCAATCATTGGTTTGTGATGCCTGGGTTCACTGGCTACCAAATCAAGTGGTCTGCAAGGGGCCCCGGCTCCTGTCCTCAGCACCCAGGCTGCATCCTTGAGCTTACGTGCCAAGCTCCGTGTGGCATGCAAAAAAGTCTGCCCCCCTCAGCGGTTCCCATACCAGGCAGTGTTTACGGAGGGATAGCAGAGAGCCAGATGGAAAACAGACACATCTCTGCACAGGATTAGCTCTCCTGTCCCCTGGGCTCTCGTGAGCCAGAAGCCAAGTGTTTGTTCAGCACCTGCTTTAAGAGGACAGTGGAGATTGCCTTCAGTACCTGCCTAATCCTTCCTCCTTTAGCCATTTGCTTCCCCTTTGTTCTTCTCCCCCGGGCTCTGAGGCCCGCCCTTTGAATCCCTTTTGCTACATCCCCTCGGCGCTGGTTCTGGAATCTGGCTGCCTTTGGAACCAGCTGGGGGGCTTTTGAAAATCCCTATGCCTTAGCCATACCCTAGGCCAATATCAGAATCCCCGGGGGTGGGGGGTGGAGGGGGTGGGACCCTAGATAGTGTGATTTTTTTCAAGTTCCCCCACATGAGGCAAATGTGAAGCCAAGGTCGAGCACCACTGTTTGAAGAGGAGAATGTAATCTCATCACATTGTGAAATTAAAGCCTCGCTCTTGCTCTTCCTGCGGAAGGAAAGTCAGCGGGAGAGCCTGTTGCAAGGCAAAGAATCTTCCCGAATAAGAAAGGGCTTGGAAGGTGATGTGTGGTCAGGTCCTTCCCCGGGCAGGAGGCAACCCTAGGCTGCTTGTGCTTCTCGAACAGTTGCACATCTCCACCTAGAGCACCCTTTTCAGTGCCAAAGCTGTGCTCTCACGGCTGACCAAGTCTCGTAATGGAGCAAGAGGAGAGCCGGCTCTTTTTAGACCACGGAAGCTTGAGCCACAGGGGTTCCTTGGCTGTTGACATTATCTAAGGAAAAAAAAAACAACAAAGGAGAAGAGGGCGGGTGCCTGGCCAGGTTCCATCCCCAGGCAAGTGCGACTCTTGATGCCAGGGTTGTAAGTTCGAGCCCCATGTTGGGTATGGAGACTACTAAAAAACAAAATCTGGAGAAAAATAAAATAAAATGAGAAGAGGGGGGAAATGAGAGCCTGAGAGGTTAAGTGGCTTTTACGAGGTGCTATAGTGGACTTCTGGCAGAGCCGGATGGATGCCAGGTCTCCTTTCTGGCAAGCCTACCATGCGGACTTCCATTCCCCTCTCCCAGCGCCCCACCCCCCCACCAGGCTCACACTTCTGCTGAAATCCGAGCCCCTTTGGAGACATTTCTGAAGGCTTTTAAAATGATGGTTTTTGTACTGGGAGCCAGATAAATAACGCGAGACAGTGATAATGATTAGGAAATATTTATGTCTTTTGTGCATGAGGCCTTCACATGCCAATTTGTTTACTTGGCAAATAAAGTGGAGCCTGTGATGTCACTATGCGCGGCTGAAAAGTTTAAACATTCATCTATGCAAACAAGGGAAAGAAAACATCTCTCTTTGTGAGAAACAAGTAGGATTACGTTCATTTGAATAAGCCTTCCTATGAAACTGTAGCGGGTTGGGATGGATCATTTCTCAGCCCTTGGGGAAGAGAGAGAACTTTCACTGGGGTGAAAATGATGATGGAAATGGTCTCATCAAAATTACCTTCAAATACATATATGTTTGACTTAAAAAAAATTTTTTTTTACAAGTAACCTGAAGTGATACCATAAAGATGTCTTGTAGCTTCCAAGCTTTAGGAAGGCTTCAGTTTGAGAACAAGGCTAATTCCTCTTCTTTGTGCAACAGAAGCAAGCAGAGGAAGGCGTGAAGGTCTTGGAAATGGAGGCCCCGACCTCCAGTTTTGAGACTTGGTCTCTCCTGTGCACGGTGCCCTTTCACCTCAATAAGACCCATGGTTCCCAGGGACCTGGGGTGGGGACTTGGATGCAGCCAGGGGAGGGCCTGGGACACAAAACATGAGGATGCGTCACTCTCAGGGGCCGAGCCTGCACTTGTGCAATTCGGAGAGAGAGAGAGACAGAGAGAGAGAGAGATGACGAGTTTTCCTTTCACAGAGTGAGGCTGATAGCCGGGGAGGGTGACTTTAAAGGCCAGGAAATGACGCCCGCGGTACACAGACAGCTTCATGAAGGAAGCCCTTGGCGCCCCAAAAAGGTGCAGGAAGAAAAAGGGACAGGAGAGCCTCACAACCAAAAGCTCACAGAAGGTTGCCGTGGAGGGCTGGGGGGGGGGCGCTTTCTCTAACTGGAGCAAGTGTGGGAATCCCCTGGAGGGCTTAGCACTGGGCCCCCCTTTCAGAAGGTCTGATGCATTAAGTCTGGACGGAGTCCAAGAATTTGCATTTCTAATAAGCTGCCAGGTGACACTGCTGGCCCAGGGAGCCTGCTAGAGCCACGTCTCTCAAACTAGGGTTCCCGTCTCAGAAACCAAGGATGTCTTGAAAGGTACCGAGGATTGGTTTCAATTGGCTATGGAGAGGTGTCGGGCAGGAGGGTATCTGTCTTTGAAAGAACTGACTACTCCCAGTTGCCAAGTTGGGGGGACGTGTCACACCATGGCGAGCCACACAGGATGTGCCGGAGAGGGTCAAGGAGGAGAGGGCAGAAGGCTGGAGGAGAGACGATGGGCCCAAAGGCCTTTATTGCGTCTTTCCTGAGAAGGAAGGACCAGGCACGGTAAGCGTTAGGATTAGCTAGTTTGAATAATCTTAGCGGGTTTGGGGCTATGGGGAAATCCCCAGCAGGACGGTAGGTAGCCCTGGGGTGATGTAGGACGGGGAGGGGAGCGGGGAGAGGGGCGGATATTGGTTTGGTGAGCAGGTTTGATAAAGGATATGGGTAGTGTGAAGGCCTAGGGATTGGTTGATTTGCATATGAAAGGTGGGTTTGTGGGCAAGCTGTTTACCACCTCCAGGAACTCGAGAGCCCTGGGACGGGCAGTCTCTCCGGGATTAGCAAAAACTCCAGATGTCAAAACACCATAAAATACCGAAAATAAAAAACATGATTCCTACAAAGGAGAATGTTTTTGTTCTGTCTTTATTGTAATAGTAATCTTCATTTTGTTGGTGCTGATTGTAAAACCAAATCCTTTCCTGGTGATAATCCCTGATTTAAGGATAGTTTCAGAAAACGAGAGTTTAGTTTATAGCCATCGTCTCGACAGTTAAGGACAAAGGACACTTGAAAATCCAAAACCATAGTCTTACCGGTCCAAGAGAACTTTCTCTGTAACCATTAGAAGGGCTCCATACTTAATTCAACTTTGAGACATACACTGTGTTGATGCTCACATTAATCCACTCCAACACCCTTCTTCAATCGAACCATAAGCATTACCTTTTCTTCTACTGTTAAAAATCTCACCTCTCGCCAAAAATATAGAGTTGACCCTTGCCTTGCACAATGTGGGGGTTAGGGGCGCCCACCCTCCTGTGCAGTCAAAAATCCACACAGGACTTTTGACTCTCTGAAAACTTAGCTATTAATAGCCTACTGTTGACAGAAAGCCTTACCAGTAACATGAACGGTCGCTTAACACGTATTTTGTGTGTTACATGTATTGTATACTGTATTCTTACAAAAAGTAAGCCAGAGTAAGGGCACCTGCATGGCTCAGTCGGTTAAGCTTCTGCCTTCAGCTCAGGTCATGATCCCAGGGTCCTGGGATCGAGCCCTGCATTGGGCTCCCTGCTCTGCAGGGAGTCTGCTTTTCCCTCCCTCTGCCTGCTCCCCCTGCTTGTGCTCTCTCTCTCTGTCTCTCACTCTCGTTCTATCTCAAACAAATTGGAAAAAAAATCCTAAAAAGAAAAAGTAAGCTAGAGTAAAGACACTAAAAAAGTCGCAAGGGGGTACCTGGCTGGCTGGGTCTGTAGAGCAAGCGCTTCTTTTCCTTTTCTTTCTTTCTTTCTTTTTTTTTTTTTTAAAGATTTTTTTTATTTATTTGACAGAAGGAGAGAGGGAACACAAGCAGGGGGAGTGGGAGAGGGAGAAGCAGGCTCCCTGTTGAGCAGGGAGCCCGATGCGGGGCTCCATCCCAGGACCCCTGGATCATGACCTCAGCCCAAGACAGACCCCTAAGAACTGAGCCACCCAGGTGCCCCGAGCAAGCGATTCTTGATCTTGGGGTTGTACGTTTGAGCCCCACGATGGGAGTCGAGATTACTTAAAAAATAAAATTTTAAAAGAAAAGTCATAAGGAAAATACATTTACAGTATTGTACTGTATTTCTATATATGTAATATCTAGATCTATAGATAGATATATAGATAGATATCTATAGGTATAATAGATATCTATCCATCTACATATAATTTATATATATGTATATTACGTATATATAAATCTGTAATAGGTGGACCCAGGCAGTTCAAACCCCTCTTGCTGAGGGTCAACTGTGTATGGAAACAGCAATATAAAAAAGTCATTCTTTTCTCTTTTTATCCACTCACAAAACTTTCTATAAACCTATAAGACACAGCACGTGCGCACGTGCATGCTTATACATAGGGTTTCATTAAAATACTTTGAAATATTATTTTCAGGAAAGCTTATGTAGGTCACTCCACTTATTCAAGACTCAAGTAATCTCATCTTTGTGGTGGAGAGGAGCAGCGGAGGTGTCCTTCCCTGCATCTCTGTGGCAAGACACGGAGCAGGAGAAAAGTCCGCTTTTCTCAGAGGAGTATATGTGCGGTCCGAGGTTAAAAGCAACATCATTTTCATCAGTCTGATGTGCATTGTCACTGCTCAATGAGCAGGTGGCTCTTTCTAAAGTGGCGGCTGCAACAGCTGCTCAGCATTTGAAGAGTTTCCTGAACTTGAAAACTTTTCTGGGGTGTAGAGTATATAGAATTCCCCCAATAGGACATAATACAGTGTGGAAATTACTTCTGGCTGGGGTAGGGTTTCTGTGAGCCGTAAGTGTGTGCTTAGTTGCGTGTAAGGGAAGCCACGCGCGCCCCCGCAAAGTAAAGGGGCCCTCAATTAGATATTTCATGGCCCACAAACTGTCCATTCCTAATCTGGATAACTGGGGCACAGAGTTTATTTTTCCTTATTTTATTTATTTTTGTTTTGCTGAGAATCTATGGCCCACTGAGGAACCTTCACCCATCTCTGCTCCCCCAGCAGTCTTTTTTCCAGATTTTCTCAAACCCTTTATTTCCCTGACCCCTTGCCCTTTTAGCCAGTAGATAAATATTTCATGATCTTGGCTATGTACTTACTAATATTAATAACTTACACAAATAGGGAACAAAGAAGCATGACATCCAGTCTCTGACCTAAAGGAATATGTAAGTTAGACTCTTCTATTACTAGGCATAGACTGACTTTTTTAAATACCCATGAAGCATGCCTTTCAGAAGATTGTAATTATTGGTAAAAGCATCAGCCGGCACTTTGCCTGGGGCAACTCTGCAAGGTAAAAAAAGCTGCAAGGGCTGCCTCTGGTGACAGAAAGTGGAGAAGACGTGGAGGGGGGTCACGGGAGCCCTAGGGTTGCAGTCCCAGAAGGAGGTTTGGGGACTGGGAGCAGAAGCACATAGAATCATTCAGAAACGAAGGAAATATTTTCCTTTGCTCATGGCTGAAAGTGGAATCAGAAAACGAGCAAGAATTTGCAGAGATGGAGTTAGATATTCCATAAGTAGTACAAGGGGTACAAGAGAAGACAGGAACTTAAACGTCTTGAAACAGACAATGTACTAGGCATTTACCAGGTGCTTTACATACATACCTCATTTTGCCCTTTTAACAATCTTCTGGGTTCCTTATTGCTATCGCCATTTCCTATTTGAAGAAACAGTCCAAGGTCATCGAACTGGAAAACCACAGTTCCTTCCAAACTTGATTCGGGTCATTTGGAGCTGACTCCATAATGGTGGAGTTATGGTTTGCATCAAGGTATTTCTGACCGCGGAGACTGTGCGCTCTCCGTCACGTCTTTGTGATGACCCAGTTTGAGATTGATGGGAACGTGCTGTAGGTCTTTATGTCTGCCTTTCCGGCCATGGACTGCATTTACATCAGCTTGCATATAATCTTTCGGAAAAATTTGGTGCGCACACGAATGTTTTATTGTCATTATTATTGTTATGATTCCAAAGGAAGATATCTATAGAATTCTAAATCACGCATGACTCTTCTTGACATACACTGTCATGATGATTTCTTTTATGAAAATACTGAATGCGGGCGCCTGGGTGGCTCAGTGGGTTAAAGCCTCTGCCTTCAGCTCAGGTCATGATCCCAGGGTCCTGGGATCGAGGCCCGCATAGGGCTCTCTGCTCAGCAGGGAGCCTGCTTCCTCCTCTCTCTCTGCCTGCCTCTCAGCTTACTTGTGATCTCTCTCTCTGTGTGTGAAATAAATAAAAAAAATCTTAAAAAAGAAAATACTGAATGCAAGCACTGGAAATCAGATTTTTCTACACTGTAGAATAATGCCTAAGCCCGAAAAGGAAAACGATGACCTTATTAACCCTGTTCCTTCCCCATAAAATTCCCACAAACTGTCAGCATCCCACAGGATTCCACCCACATAGCAAATCCTAGAGCGATACTTTGAACAAAGACATTTGTCTCATCTCATGTGGCTGCTGAAGCCAACTTCAGGATAGAGAGCTTTCTTTTCCAGCTCTGTAATTAGATGTAAAGCTGTACGTCTTCGAGTGCACATGAGGAGAAACTGGAATTTAGGGTTGCAGGACCACACGTGGGTAATCCGTGAGTTTCACTCAGCGGGCAAAGCGGTCTTTGTAGATCAGATATTATGATTTACAAAAAATGTCTTGCACGTGCTGCCACCTGCTTAAGCTACACATGTGGCAGTTACCTGGGAAGGATACCGACAGTTTCCTCCCAGCCCAGAAGCAACCTTAGCCCTTCCTGCTGGACACCTGCCGGTTGCAATGGTCACTGAAGACAAAATTCATTTGCCATCCCTGATCTAAGAGCATCCTTTCTGGAAGAGAAAAAAACAACACGTGAAGAGGATTCAAAGGTATGCTGCTATTGTCTTTTAGAACTGTGCCGGAGTCCCATCCTTCTTTTAGGACCTCACCCACTCCCGACAATTGGCACTTACCATAGACAGCTTGGGTTTTTGTTTCTTAGATCCATAGGCTTGATTTTTAAACCCCTCACCAGTGGGGACCGCGGCTCATCCTACCCCTCTATTACGCTGTCACAAAGTGCTGTGCTTTGCTTCTGGAAAGTGCTCAGAAGGGGCGCCTGGGTGGCTCAGTCGGTTGAGCATCTGCCTTTGGCTCAGGTCCTGATCTCAGGGTCCTGGGATCGAGTCCCACATCAAGGTCTCTGCTCAGTGGGGAGTCTGCTTCTCACTCTCCCTCTGTGCTCTCTCTTTCTCTCTCTCGAATTAATAGATAAAATCTTTAAAAGAAATAGAAAGTGCTCAGAAATGTGAGTGATGATGTGAGGATCCTAGGTGGAAGTAGGGCTGATGGAAAGGCTAAAATGGCACCAATGGCCCAGCATCGACTCAGTCCACCGTTAGTTATCCGAGAGCAGCTCAGTGTCCACTCCTCCTGCTCGTGGATCAGCAGCATTGCTTTGCACCGGAAAGGACAAGCGTTTTTATAGGATGTGTAGTTTTAATTCAAAGCAAACCACAGTCTTACCCAGAGGAAGAGAGAGGGAGACAGGCCCGGGACCTCTCTATCTGTTGTCGTGTGTTAGAGACTAAGAAGGTCCCCCATGCATGACAACACCTCTCCAAGACAGCCGGGCTCATGGAGATCCTTCATGGAGCTCTGAGGTGGAAAGAGATTAGTGAAGCTGTTCCTTCTTGGTGACTTGCTCCAAGTGTTCCTCTCTTTTGTCAGGGGCAGCTGGAAACCTGAATTAGAGATCTTAGCTGTTGGACCCTCTACCCAAGATGTGGTAGATGGGCCTCTCGTCTCCATCTCTCCATGAGGCCTCTTCATGATCCTCTGTCGTCTTGGCTCTCTGCCCTGACATAGGCACTTTTCATAGTCCTACAGAGAGTTTTCCTTTGGGTACTTCCTCAGGTCTTAACCTGTGCTCAGCAGTTTTAGGTAAGAGCTCGTTCTGCCAAGTATCTTGGGCAATAAAAAGAGGCATATTTATCATATATACCCTGTATACATCACATATCCTATATATGTATCTGTGAAGATTTTTTCAAATAACATTTTATTGTGTAATCTTTATATACAGCAATCCTTACTCATGCAATATCCCCACAGCGGATGTAGGGTCATTTCAAGGTTCCGTAAGGGACAAGGACCTCCAATGAGTAAGTACAAATAAGTGGTTCTGGAAATCCTTGTCCACCATATGTAACATGTTTATTTTTTTCACTGGAACAAAATTTTAAGTACAGGCAAAGTACAGAGAATAACATAATAAGTAATCAAGTATGCAGAACACATAACTGAATTTTGTCCTTTATTTCAGATTTTCTGTAAATACAAGAGCAAAATTGCAGAGAGAATTGAAGATTTCTTTGTGTTCTTGCTCCAGTGTCACTTACCTTTCTCTTCTCACTATTCTGAATTTGGTATCTTAGTAGCTTTCCAGTCTGTGTTCTTATTGCTTCATCATAAGATATGAAGCATATCTTATTGCCTCATCATACAGTACAGCATAATTGCATGCTTCATGCATATTCATACATGTGTTTACATACAAGGTAATCATACCATTCACACAATTGTATAATTTGCTCTTTTATTTCAACATATCTCAGTATATTTTTGGAGGAGGGTCCATTCCTTTATAACAACCATATACTTCATCATATAAATATATCTCATTTTGATAAACGTTAAGTTCTCACTAGTTTTTGCCATGACAGTAATCCTGTGAAACACAACACATGTCTCCTTGACCGCAAGTGAAAGTTTCTCTGGAATCCATAACTTTAAAGTGGAAATGTTAGGTAGGTGTGTGTACTTTCAATTTCACTAATTGTGCTGAATTGCATTTGCTCCAATTTATACTTTCATTAGCGTGTTTGAGTGTTCCTCGTTTGCCAGAGAGCCATCAAAACTTGATATCTACTGACTTTATTTTTATTGATCTGATGGTGTGAAATAAAACCTAATTTTTATTTATTTATTTATTTATTTATTTATTTTTAAGATTTTATTTATTTATTTATTTGACAGAGAGAGATTACAAGTAGGCAGAGACGCAGGCAGAGAGAGAGAGGAGGAAGCAGGCTCCCTGATGAGCAGAGAGCCCGATGTGGGCCTCGATCCCAGGACCCTGAGATCATGACCTGAGCCACCCAGGCGCCCAAAACCTAATTTTTATTTTTATTTTTATTTGCATTCTCCTGATTACTTGAGAGGTTGAACCTTTTTAATATGTTTATTGGCCAGTTGTGTGTCCTCATCCGCAAATTGCCTGTTCATAGCATTTACCTGATTTGCTTATTTATAATTGATGAAGAGATGATCTTTTTGTTTTGTTTTGTTTTTGTTTGTTTTGTTTTTTTAAAGATTTTATTTATTTATTTGACATAGAGAGAGAGATCACAAGTAGGCAGAGAGGCAGGCAGAGAGAGAGGAGGAAGCAGGCTCCCCTCTGAGCAGGGAGCCGGATGCGGGCCTGGATCCTAGGACCCTGAGATCATGACCTGAGCTGAAGGCAGAGGCTTTAACCCACTGAGCCACCCAGGCGCCCAAGAAATGATCTTTATGTATTCTGGGTACCAATCATTTGATAGTTACACATACTGAGACTATATTCTCCAAAGGCATTGTTCAACTTTTAATGTTGTGATGTGATTTTTTATACAGAAGTTTTCGATTTTAATGTAGTGTGATTTATCAGTATTTCCCTTTGTGACCTGTGCTCTTTATAATCTATACTGAGGACATGAAGATATTCCCCTAAATTTTTTCTAGTAGTTTCAAAGTTTTAATTTCCACCTTTGGGTACATTCATTTAAAATTTACTTTTGTCAGTGGTATGGGGTAAAAATCTATTTTCCACATATGGATAATCAAATGTTTTTATAGTACCCATTGAATAGTTTAGAAATTCCCCAAAGATTTGTAAGACAATACTAATTCTCATATATCTGGTCTGTTTGAGGGTTCTCTATTCTATTCCAATTCCTATTTATCTATTCTCATACTAACACTGCTTTGTTTTAATCACTACAACTTTATAAGATTCATTCTATCTGCCATAACAAATGTCCTCTCCCTGTATTTTTTTCAGAAATATCTTGAATTTTCATTAGAGTTTTACTCTTTTATATAAAACTTAGAATCAGTTTATTAAATTACATAAACCATTCTGGTAGGATTTTATTTGAAATTGTGTTAAGTTAGAGACTAGCTTGGTAAAAACTGACAATCTTGGGGTGCCTGGGCGGCTCAGTCGTTAAGCGTCTGCCTTCAGCTCAGGTCATGATTCTGGGGGGTCCTGGAATGGAGCCCCGCATTGGGCTCCCTGATGGGCTGGAAGCCCGCTTCTCCCTCTCCCACTCCACCTGCTTGTGTTCCCTCTCTTGCTGTCTCTCTCTGTCAAATACATAAATAAAATCTTAAAAAAAAAGACAATCTTAAAATATCGAATCTTCCCATACTTGAACAGATATACCACTATCTTTTTCAACATCTTGCAATAATGTTTGATATGTTTCCACATAAAAGTTTGCAAAAGATTGTGCAAAAGTTTGCATTTGTTATGCTTATTCCTAGTTAGTGTAGTTTCTGTCATTGTAAATGATACTTTTTCTATCGTATTGTCTAATTTGTTATTACTGACACATAAGAATTTCATTATTATATTTATGTTGATCTCACAACCAGCAATTTTGCCTGTTGTATAGATAATCATGTCTGCAAATAACTGCAAAATGTTCTTCTCCATTTTAAATTTTCTCTTGTTTTACTTCATTCTCTAGACACATCAATATGATATGAATATTAGAAGTAGAGGCT
Source organism: Ailurus styani (assembly GCA_002007465.1). Lineage (NCBI taxonomy): Eukaryota > Metazoa > Chordata > Mammalia > Carnivora > Ailuridae > Ailurus > Ailurus styani. The sequence continues at coordinate 382,879 of LNAC01000645.1, read as the reverse complement.
GACATTCCTCTCCTGATCCTTACTTTAATTTCTGCATTTTTTCAGAAATGTCTTGAATTTTCATAAGAAATTTACTCTTCTTTTAAGATTTTATTTATTTATTTATTTATTTAAGGGACAGAGAGAGGTGGGGGGAGCGTGCCTGCGTGTGCGGCAGTGAATGAGGGGGAGGGGCAGAGGGGGAGGGAGAGGGACAAGCGGACTCCACAGTGAGCTCAAAGTCCGCATTGTGCGACCCAGGGCTTGATCCCACAACCCCGACTGAGTCATCCAGGCACCCCAGAGAGCTTTACTCTTTTTTTTTTTTTAAGATTTTATTTATTCATTTGACACAGAGAGAGAGAGATTACAAGTAGGCAGAGAGGCAGGCAGAGAGAGAGGAGGAAGCAGACTCCCTGCTGAGCAGAGAGCCATGTGGGCCTCAATCCCAGGACCCTGGGATCATGACCTGAGGCGAAGGCAGCGGCTTTAACCCACTGAGCCACCCAGGTGCCCCTACTCTTTTATATGAAATTTAGAATCTGTTTGTTAAGTTAAATAAAGTCCAAAGTTCAGCCATGAAGTACAATGGTTGGTATAAATTTCTTGATTTCCATATCTTTTGTCAGGTTAAGGCAATTTCTTCTTTATCTAGTTGTCTTGGAGATTTACCTTCTTAAAATAAGGCATAGATTTTAAACTTAATTCAGTAATTTTCTGCACCTATTTAGTTGAGCATATATTTTAATTCTCTGTACTGCATTCTGGGAGATGTTTACTATGATTTCTTCTAAATTTGATTTCCTATTAGCCCATTACTTGAGGATTTTATTTTAATTGCTATATGTTTAATTTCTACCATTTCTGTTAGTTTCTGTTTTTCATAATGTCTTTTATTAATTCCATTATTACCTCCTTTCTTTACGTTTATTTATTTATTTATTTTTAAGTGATCTCTATACCAAATGTGGGGCTCAAACTCATGACCCTGAGATCAAGAGTCACATGCTCTTCTGACTGAGCCAGCCAGGTGTCCTATTTAAAATAGTTTAAAGACTCTTTTAGGGTGCCTGGGTGGCTCAGTGGGTTAAAGCCTCTGCCTTTGGCTCAGGTCATGATCTCATGGTCCTGGGATCCAGGCCCGCATCGGGCTCCCTCCTGGGCAGGGAGCCTGCTTCCTCCTCTCCCTCTGCCTGCCTCTCTGCCTACTTGTGATCTCTCTCTCTGTGTCAAATAAATAAAATCTTTTAAAAAAAAGACTATTTTAAATATACATACATTTTTTCTTTCGGATTAGTTGGTTTTATCTCATCCATCAAAGGTGAGCTCTACATTTCTTATATGTACTGATTATCTCAGTGTAATGGGTTTCCAGATCTGCTTTGTAATTTTTTTTTTTAAAGGAGATCATCTTCAGTGAGCCTTCCGTAGGAACCCTATGGATTTCACTACTTCCACATTAGTTTTTACAATAATTTCTTCATTTGGAGTTTCTACAGTTCATGGGTATCACCAATTGGAGCTCTGCATTGTTTTAAGATTGCAGTTCATGATTCCAATTCCTCTTGGTACACTGCTATGGTTTTAAGTTCTCTTTCTGGGGGGCGCCTGGGTGGCTCAGTCAATTAAGTCTGTCTTTGGCTCAAGTCTCTGTCCCAAGGTCCTGGGATCGAGTCCCACATCAGGCTCCCTGCTCAGCGGGGGGTCTGCTTCTCTCTCTCCCTCGGCTCCTGCTCACTCTTGCTCTGTGCTCTCTCTTTCAAATAAATAAATAAAGTTTTTTCTTTTGAAAGTTCTCTTTTTTTGTTTCTGACCCTTTGAGTTATCCTTTTCTTATTTCTGAGTTTGGCTACATATTTATCTTTTTAAATATTTTATCCAGGGTTTCTATGTATTCATTGTGGTTGAAAAGTATGCCTCCTATAGCTTCTTGCTCCATCTCCTTTCCTGGAAGTCTTCTCCTTTCCTCCTAACTATGTGACTTCAGATATGCTTCTTATGGTCCCTAAAAATCCACATTAATAATGAAGGAAAGAAATAACAACACCTATAAGAGTTGGAGTTACTCCAAGTAGGAAGCTGGAGGTTTTCAACTCTGAGTATATACTCTGTTGCAGATGATAGAGTGCCCTGGCCCATTCTTCTCAATTAAGGAGTAGTTCCTTGCCCTTTTCTCACTATCCTCAAGCCATACTTTTGGTTTCCCCTATTCCATACTCTTTAAGTGGTGCAGATTTGACACAGACGGTTGTCTTACTGTTTTCTGTATTGCTCTGAAGTTTCTTTAACAGCTTTATTGAGGTAAAATCTCCATACGTACAATCCACCTGAAGTGTTTTATGCTAAATTTATTCAGTGGTGCAAACATCATTATAATCCAATCTTAGAACAATTCCATCATCCCCAAAAGTTCTCTAGTGCACATTTTCAGTCCATCATCACACAGGAAACAATCATCTGCTTTCTGTCTCTATAGTGGTAACTTTTCTAGAAATTGCATATCAATACAATCATAACGTATGTCTTCTTTTGTGTCTGGCTTCTATTATTTAGCAAATGTGTTTTTTATTCTTCTTCTTTTTTTTAAGATTTTATTTATTTATTTGACAGAGAGAGAGAGATCGGATCACAAGTAGGCAGAGAGGCAGGCAGAGGGAGAGGAGGAAGCAGGCTCTCTGCCGAGCAGAGAGCCCGATGCGGGCCTCGATCCCAGGACCCTGAGATCATGACCTGAGCCAAAGGCAGAGGCTTTAACCCACTGAGCCACCCAGGCGCCCTTTTATTATTCTTCTTTTTAAGATTTTATTTATTTATTTGAGAGAGAGAGAGCATGAGAGGGGAGAAGGTCAGAGAGCAAAGCAGACTCCCCATGGAGCTGGGAGCCCGATGTGGGACTCGATCCCGGGACTCTGGGATCATGACCTGAGCCGAAGGCAGTTGCTCAACCAACTGAGTCACCCAGGCGCCCTAGCAAATGTTTTTGACGTTCACCCACATTCTTGCATTTATCAGTAGTTCTTTTAGTTTATTCCCTTTTATTGCTGATGTGCAGATGTACCATATTTTGTTAATCCATTCATCAGCTGATGGGTATTTGAATTGCTTCCGGTTTTGAGCTATTGTGAAAAATGCACTATGAACATTCACATACATGTCTTCATGTGGACATGTGCTTTCATTTCTCTCAAGTAGATACTTGGGAATGTAATTGCAGGCTTAAATGGAAATTGTACGTATAACTTTTTAAGAAGGTGTCAAACTGTTTTCCAAAGTGGTTGTATCATTTTAGGGTCTCATCAATAATGTATGAGAGTATGAGTTTCTCCACACCCTCTCAACACCTTGTATTGTCAATCTTTCTTTTTTTTTAAGATTTTAAAATTTATTTTAGGGGGGAGAGGGGCAGAGGGAGAGAGTCGTAAGCAGACTCTGTGCTGAGTTCAGAGCTCGATGCAGGGCTCAGTCTCACGACCCTGAGACCACGACCTGAGCCAAAACCATGAGTCAGACGCTTAACCAACTACACCACCCAGGCACCCCTCAATCTTTTTTTATCATAGCCATTCTAATGGGTGTGAAGTGATCGCTTACTGTGCTTTTAATTTGTATTGCCTAACTGAGTAATAATGTTGACCAAGTTTTCATTTGCTTAGTGAAGTGTCTGTTCAAATCTTACCCCTGTTTTTATTGGGTTGTTTGTCTCTTATTACTGAGATGTGAAAATTTCTCAATCTCAAAATTGACTAAAGACCTGAATGTGAGACTTGAAACCATAAAACTTCTAAAAGAAAACATAGGCAGTAATCTCCTGGCCATCACCCTTAGCAACATATTTATGGCTATGTCTCCTCGGGCAAGGGAGACAAAAGCAAAAATAAATAATTGGGATTACACCAAAACAAAAAGCTTTGCACAGCCCCAGAAACTATCAACAAAATGAAAAGGCAACCCACTGAATGGGAGAAGATATTTGCAAATGATATATCCAAAAAGGGGCTAATATCCAAAATACAAAAAGAACTTATACAACTCAACCCCAAACAAACAAACAAACAACGTGGTTAAAAAGTGGGCAGAGGACCTGAACAGACGTTTTTCCCAAGAAAACATACAGATGGCCAACAGACACATGAAAAGATGCTCAGCATCACTCATCATCAGGAAAATGCAAAACAGCCATTATGAGGTATCATCTCACCCCAGTCAGAACAGAGAGTATCAAAAAGACAAGAAATAACAAGTGTTGGTGAGGATGTGGAGGAAAAATAGAATGCTTGTACACTGTTGGTGGGTAAGTAAATTGGCTCAACCACTGTGGAAAACAGTATAAAGATTCCTTAAAATATTAAAAATGGAAGTACCATATGATTCAATAATTCCACTACTGGGTAATTACTCAAAGAAAATGAAGACATTAATTTGGAAAGATGTATATACCCTCTATGTTTATTGTAGCATTATTTACAATAGCCAAGATATGGAAGCAAAATACAGAAGCAAGCCAAGTGTCCACCATCAGATGAATGGATAAAGAGGATGTGTTGTATGTGTATACATACATATATACATATGTGTATATGTATGTGTGTGTGTGTGTATAGGAATATTAGCCAGCCATAAAAAATAATGAAATCTTGCCATTTGCAGTAAAATGGATGGTAAGGGTATTGTGCTAAGTGAAATACGTCAGACAGAGAAAGACAAATACCACATAATTTCACTAATATGTGGAATCTAAAAACCGAAACGAACAAACAGACTCTTAAATATAGAGAACAAACTTGTGGTTACCAGATGGGAGGTGGTTGAGGGGGATGTGAGGAATAGGTGAAGAGGATTAAGAGGTCAAAACTTACAGTTATGAAATAAATAAGTCATGGAGATGAAAAGTCTAGCATAGGGAATGTAGTCAGTAATGTAATAACATATGGTGATAGATGGTAACTATGCTTACCTTAGTGAGCATGGAGTAATGTATACGACTGTCAAATCACTATGTTGTACACCTGAAACTAATCTAATGTTGTATGTCAACTGTACTTCAATTAAAAAATAATTCTTAATATATTCTAGATATGGGTTATTTATTGGACATATGATCTGACAATTTTTTCAAGTCTCTGGCTTTATTTTTTTTATTTTTCTTTTGCCTTTTTTTTTAAAGATTTTTATTTATTTGACATAGAGAGAGAGATCACAAATAGGCAGAGAGGCAGGCAGAGAGGAGGAAGCAGGCTCCCTGCTGAGCAGAGAGCCGGATGCGGGCCTCGATCCCAGGACCCTGAGATCATGACCTGAGCCGAAGGCAGAGGCTTTAACCCACTGAGCCACCCAGGTGCCCCTGGCTTTATTTTTATTTGAAGAGCAAAAGTTCTTGATTTTGATGATATCCAATTTATCATTTTTAAAAGTTTCATGGAGTATGATTTTGGTATCATAGTCAAGCAATCTTTGCCTAAGTCAGGGTCTCTAAGATTTTCTCCTAAAAGTTTTATAGTTTTAGCTTTGACATTTAAATCTATGATCTATTTTAAGTTAAATCTTGAATATTGTAAGGCAAGGGTTTAAGTTCTTTTTTTTTTTAGCTGACATATGGATATCCAATTGCTCTAGTAATATCTGTTGAAAGGATATTCTTTCCCATTGTTTTGTTCTGGCATCTTACTTTTATTCATCTATATGTCCATCCTTATGCTAATACTATATAGTAAGTTTTGAAAGCAAATGGTTAAAATCTTTCAACTTGATTCTTCCATTTCAAAATTGTTTTGGCTACACCAGATCATTTGCATCTCCGTATACATTTTATGATCAGCTTGTCAATTTCTTTTTTTTTTAGAGATTTTATTTATTTATTTGAGAGAGAGGGGCAGAGAAACCACAAACAGAGGGAACAGCAGAGGAAGAGGGAGAAGCAGGCTCCCCGCTGAGCAGGGAGCCCAACGTGCGGCTCGACCCCAGGACCCTGGAATCATGACCTGAGCTGAAGGCAGATGCTTAACGACTGAGCCACCCAGGCACCACGGGAACAGCCCTTTCAAACAATATTTTCCACGTGCCTCTTTGGAGGGTGGGAAGAACCCTTCGTAGGGCTTTCTGCTTGCTGCTACCCAGGAGAGGAGAATTATCTTTTTTTTTTTTTAAGATTTTTGTTTATTTGTCAGAGAGAGAGAGCACAAGCAGACAGAGGCAGAGGGAGAAGCAGGCTCCCTGCTGAGCAAGGAGCCCAATGCGGGACTCGGTCCCAGAACCCTGAGACCATGACCTGAGCCAAAGGCAGCTGCTTAACCAACTGAGCCACCCAGGTATCTGGAGAGGAGAATTATCTTAAGGCAATTCTGAGCAGTTCTTGAAAGAGGAAATATCATATTTATTGGTTTGGAAGACTCAGTGTCATTAAGATAAGTGTCCCCAGATTGATCTACTGATTCAGCAGGATTAATATAAAAATTTCAGCAGACTTTTTATTTTGGTAGAAATTGACAAGCTTGGGGGCGCCTCTCTCCCTCTTTCACTCCCCCTGCTTGTGTGTCCTTCTCTCGCTGTGTTTTTCTCTATCAAATAAATAAATAAAACCTTTTAAAAAAAACAGAAATTGACAAGCTTGGGGTGTGTACAACACTAAATAAAATTTATTTAGACCTTTAATTTTTTTCCTTTATAAAGACATATATTTGACATATATTTACCTTTAAGGTATACAATGTGAAGATTTGATACATGTATATACTTACCACAAAAAGGTTAGTTAACACCTCCATCCCCCCACAATATTACCTTTTTGGTAATGTGTCTGGTGATAACAATTAAGATTTACTCTCTTAACAACCTTCAAGTATATAATACAGTATTGTTCATTATAATCATCATGAAGTCCAAGAATTTATTCATCTTACAGCCTGGAGTTTGGGCCCTTTGACCAACATCTCCCTACTTTCTCCCCAGCCCCTAGCAAACACCTTTCTATTCTCTATTTCTATGAATTCAGCTTTTTCACATTCTGCATCTTAGTTTTTTTTTTAAGATTTTATTTATTTATTTGACAGAGAGCACAAGCGGGGGAGCAGCAGGCAGAGGGAGAGGGAGAAGCAGTCTCCCTACTGAGCAGGGAGCCTGATATGGGGCTCGATCCCTGGACCCTGGGATCATGACCTGAGCTGAAGGCAGATACTTAACTGAGCCAACCAGGTGCTCCGAGATTCTGCATATTAGTGAGAACATACAGTATTTGCTTTTAGATCTTATTTTACTTAGCAAAATCCCCTCAAAGCCCATCCATATTGTTGCAAAAGGCAAGTTTCCTTCTTTTTATAAGCTAAATAATATTCCATTGAATATATGCCACATCTTCTGTATCTGTTCATTCACAATTTATGCTCAGGTTGTTTCCATGTCTTGGCTATTGTTAGTATTGTTAGCATTGTTAGCTGGATAACATGAACATAGGAGTTTAGGTATCTCTTTGAGATCATGACTTCATTGTTTTCAGATATATACACAGACGTGGGATTGCTGGATCTATGGTAGTTCTATTTTTAAATTTTTGAGAAATCTCCATACTGCTTTTTGTAATAATGACTCTAACAATTTACATTCTCACCAACAACACACAAGGTTTCCCTTTTCTCCATAGTCTCATGAACACTTGTTGTCTCTTGTCTTTTTGATAATGTCCATTCTAGCAGGTATAGGGTGACATCAAACTGTGGTTTTGATTTGCATTTTCTTGATGATCAGTGATGTCAAACACTTCTTCCTGTACCTGTTTAGGCCTTTTAAAATTAATATCAGCAACGTCGTATAGTTTTTATCATATAGGTTTTGGACTCTGCTATAGATCAAATGTTTGTGTCTGCCTCAAGATTCATATGTTGAAATCCTAACCCCGAGGTGCCTTTGGGGAGTAATTAGGTCTTGAGAGTGGAGCCCTCGTGAGTGGGATTAGTGCTCTTACAAAATAGGCAGAGAGATCTCTTGCCCCTTCTGCCACAGCAAAAACATGGCTATCTATGAGCCAGAAAGTGGGCTCTCACGAGACACCAAATCTACCAGTGTCTTGATCTTGAACTTCCCAGCCTCCAGAGCTGTGAAAAATAAATTTCTGTTGTTTATAAGACATCCATTCTCTGCTATTTTGTTACACCAGCCCAAATAATCTAAGACATATTTCTTTTGTTAAAAATTACTCCTAAATATTTCATTTTAATGTTATTATGAGTGGAACTCTTTTTAAATTTATTTTTATTTGTCCTTTGCTAGAATATGGATGTGTGATTTATTTCATCCTGTATCCTATGACCTTACTAAAGTTGTATATTAGTTCTAGTAGTTTTATGTATGTTCCTTGGTATTTTCTACATACATGATTATTTCATCTGTGAGTAAAAATAGTTTTCCTTCCTCTTTCCTTATCTGGATGTTTTTAATATCTTTTCCTCATGCATCGGAGGTCATGGAGGTTAGGACCTCCAGTATCATGTAGAATAGAAGTAGGGACATTTTTATATTTGCCTTTTCTCTAACCTTTATGAGAAAGCATTAAATCTTTCACCATTTAGTAGGATATTAGTGGTAGGTTTTTCATAGGTGTCTTATATGAGAATGAGGACATTTCCTTTTATTCTTAATTTATTGAGCTATTTTATCATGAGTGTTAGATTCTGTCAAATGTTTTTTCTACATTTATTGAGATGATCATTTTTGTTCCTTTATTAAGATGCCGTTTTAATAGCAACATACAAAAGAATGAAAACTGGACCACTTTCTTACACCATACACAAAAATAAATTCAAAATGGATTAGAGACCTAACTGTGAGACCTGAAACTATAAAAATCATAGAAAAGAACACAGGCAGTAACTTCTCTCACATCAGGCATAGCAACTTCTTCCTAGATATGTCTCCTGAGGCAAGGGAAACAAAAGCAAAAATGAACTATTGGGATTTCATAAAAAAAAACTTCTGCACATTGAAAGAAACAATCCACAGAACTAAATGGCAACCTACAGAATGGGAGAAGATATTTGCAAATGACGTATCTGATAAAGGATTAGTATCCAAAATCTATAGAGAACTTATCAAACTCAACACCCCCCAAAACAAATAATCCAGTTAAAAAATGTGCAGAAGAGGGGGCGCCTGGGTGGCTGAGTGGTTTAAAGCCTCTGCCTTCGGCTCAGGTCATGATCTCAGGGTCCTGGGATCGAGTCCCACATCGGGCTCTCTGCTCGGCGGGGAGCCTGCTTCCCCCTCTCTCTCTGCCTGCCTCCCCCTCTCTCTCTGCCTGCCTCTCTGCCTACTGGTAATCTCTCTCTCTCTGTCAATTAAATAAATAAATAAATAATGTGCAGAAGACATGAATACAAGACTCCAAGAAGACACATGAAAAGATGTTCAACATCACTATAGCAGCATTATCTACAATAGCCAAATTATGGAAACAGCCCAAGTGACCATCAACTAATGAGTGGATAAAGAAGAAGTGGTACATACTCAGCCATCAAAAAGAAAGAAAACTTGCCATTTGCAAAGATACAGATGGAGCTAGAGAGTATTATGCTAAGTGAAATAAGTCAGTCAGAGACAAATACCATATGATTTCACTCATATGTGGAATTTAAGAAACAAAACAAATGAGAAAAGAGGAAAAAAGAGAGGGAGAGGCAAACCAAGAAACAGACTCTTAACTATAGAGAACATTATGAAATGTCTGTCTTTACTTCAGGTAATAATTCTCTTCTTAAAATATATTTTCTCTGATACCCATTTAGCCACTCCAGCTTATTTGTGGTTACTATTTGCATAGTATATCTTTTTCTATTCTTTTACTTTCAGTCTTTATGTGTCTTTAAACCTACAGTGGTCTCTTATGAGCAGCGTGTAGATAGAACTTGCTTTTTTATCTAATCTGACAATCTGTCTTTTGATCAGCCTGTTTATTCCATTCATATTTAATGGAATTATTGATATGATTTATGTCTTCCATTTTGCTTGTCTATATCTCACATCTCTTTTATTCCTTGGTTCTTCTTTTGCTAGCTATTTTTGTGTAAAAGAAATATTTTTTAGTATATCATATAACTTCTGTTAATTTTTAGCCTATATTTTTTCAGTTGTTTTCTTTAAATGTTTTTTTTAAGATTTTGTTTATTTGACAGAGAGAGAGAGATTAGGCAGAGTGGTAGGCAGAGAGAGAGGAGGAAGCAGGCTCCCTGTTGAGCAGAGAGCCTGATGCTATGCAGGGCTCCATCCCAGGACCCTGAGATCATGACCTGAGCCAAAGGCAGAGGCTTTAACCCACTGAGCCACCCAGGCACCCCTTTTCAGTTATTTTCTTATGGTTACTCTAGGGGTTAAAGTATGCATCCTTAACTGAAGAATCTATTTCAGGCTAATACCAGCTTAAATCTATTAAAATAGGGCAACTTTGCTGTAGCGTATCTCCCTTCTCCCACCATTGTTCTATTATCATCATGTATATATATATTTATAATAAAATATATATTATATAATTTGTATATGTTATATACCAAATAATACATGTTATAGTTATTTCTGTAAATAATCATGTTTTTTAATAACAAAGAAAAGAGAAATATGTAAGATACACACACACACACAAATACACAGTCTTTTATATATACACTCGCGTTTATTTCCAGCGCTTTTCATTCCTTTCTGTAAATTTGAGTTAATATCTGTGTCATTTTCTTTCAGCATGAACAACAGCTTCATTTAATATTTTTGAGGCTTTGTTGATTAGTCTCAAGCAGTTCTCTCTCTGTTCTTTGCATTGGATAATTTTTTTTTAAGTATGCTCTATACCCAGCATGGAGCCCAATGTGAGGCTTGAACTGATAATCCTGAGATCAAGACCTGAGTTGAGATCAAGAATCAGACGTTTAACCACCCGAGCAACCCAGGTGCCCCTGTGTTGAATAATTTCTTTAATATGTTTCTAAGTTTGCTGATTCTTTTGATATCTCAAACCTGATATTAAGTCCATCAAATGAATTTTTCATATTGTTTACTGTACTTTTCAATTCTAGATTTGCCATTTGGTTATATTTTATGGTTTCTATTTATTTTGTGAGAGCCTCTGTTTGTTGTCTCAATGCCATCATATATTCCTTTAATTCTTTGATATTTTAATACTGTGAACACATTTATAATATAATAGATGTTAAATCTTTGTCTTCTAGATTCAACACCTGGGTTCACATAGAGACAGTTTCTTTGCTTTTTTATTTACTGGAGTGTGGGTCACAGTTCATTTTTTTTAAAGATTTTATTTATTTATTTGACAGGGAGAGAGATCACAAGTAGGCAGAGAGGCAGGCAGAGAGAGAGGAGGAAGCAGGCTCCTTGCCGAGCAGGGAGCCCGATGCGGGCCTCGATCCCAGGACCCTGAGATCATGACCTGAGCCAAAAGGCACAGGCTTTTACCCACTGAGCCACCCAGGCACCCCAATTGTTGGGTTTTTTAGTAACTTGCCTGAACTTCAACTGGCCGCATATGTCTCTTCATAGATTTTTATTCTTGCTTTTATTTTTTAACCTGGTTGCTTAGAGGTTATGCCTGTTTCTGCAGAGCTTAGTGGCAAATGTTATGCTGAAACATCTCAAGCCTGTAGGACTTCCATGTTCTGTTGATTTGTGTGGGAGTTGGGCGATACATTCAACTTTTCCGTTAATTCTCAATTCTCCCTTAGCTTTTACCATTTGCCAGACTCTCCTGGGTTTCTTCCGTGCATGTGTGTTGTTTCTCATATCTCGATACGTGGACGTCGTATCTCATGGGGCTCTGTCATTTCTGGGACCTCCCTGTTAAAATTTTGTGTTGTTGTTGTTGTTGTTGTTTTTAATTCAGCCCAGTGAGGTCTGCAACCTCAGGCTAAGAATGCTGTGAATTTTCATTTGTTTGTTATTAAATTCCTTACTTGTAGCCAATTGAGCCTTAATTAATCTACCCTCACCCCATATTGAGTCTTCACCCTCTAGTAGTAGAGCTATTCATTTTCATGGCCAGCTGGTGCTGATAAAAGTAAGTTCTCAAAAACGAAACCTGAAACAGGGTATGTCAGTAGCTCCAGGAATGACAACCACAGACTCCTGCTGTTCTTACCTGAAGCTCAAGCAATTTCTCAAGAATAAATGCTTCTTGGGGCTCCTGGGTGGCTCAGTGGGTTAAAGCCTCTGCTTTTGGCTCGGGTCATGATCTCAGGGTCTTGGGATCGAGGCCCGCATCGGGCTCCCTGCTCAGCAGGGAGCCTGCTTCCTCCTCTCTCTGCCTGCTTCTCTGCCTACTTGTGATCTCTCTCTGTCACGTAAATAAATAAAATTAAAAAAAAAAAGAATAAATGCTTCTCAAATTCTTTTCTACCTTTGGCCAATCTGAAGCTCTAAAATGGTTGTTTTAGGCACTTCAGTTCTATGCTTGCTCTTTGCTGAAAGGACTCACCAATGTCTATATGCCTTCACACCGTAACCTGAAATGCTTTCTTGGTTTCTTTTTAGTAACATTCTTAAGTTTTCTACTAGTCTTTCTTTTGCCTTCGGGTGGCAAATATCAGAAAGATCTGGATTTCATCTTTTGGCTGGACTGGACTCCAGGATGCTCTAGGCAGGCAATTCATCCCCATGAGTAGGATGTCCATCTGACTCTCCTCACCCTCGTTGTGAAGCCCAGAAGCTAACTTGCAGCAGAGTAAAATTTTCCCTACATAGAGTGCGTTTTTCATGTGCCAAATCTTCTGCATGATAATGGGATTATTTGTATATCCAATTAGTAGAAAAAAATTTGTTTTACTGGAAGCAATCTAATGTTTGAAACAATTGCATCCAAGACTGGAAATCTGGCAAACCTAGGTATGAATAAGAGGCAGTTTACTTGGATTACATGGAGGACATAAAATTTGAGGTTGAGTAATTCACAAGGACCTTTAAATAATGAGTGCTAATTAATGTAGAGCTGTAAATCCCATAATTACAAACCTCAATTCACAAGGCAAGAAGGTGTCCACAGTGCCTGGGAAAGGTATGGCATCAGTCCCAAGCAGTCCAGGGAGATACTATTTACTGTTGCCCTTAAGAAATTAGAAAAGAACTGAGATTAGAAAAGTTATCCTAAAGGCGGTTGCTGTCAAATATGAGGGGGCTTTGAAGCCAGTTGTAAACTGTTGTGTTATGGTCCATTTTACCAGAAAACTATTCTCCTAATTTTAGAGAGGCCAAATTGTATGGTAGTTCATGGTATATTCTTTGGTGTCAAATGCACTTAAATACAGTAGAGAATCACAAAGATTCCCTGCCTAACATTTCCTGCTCACACCATTCTCAGAGACCTGATATTTTTGTGCAGGGCATCTGGTAACCCCATTCACAGAGATCTATTTTTACCTTCGAGTCACAGCTGAGGGGAACTTTAGGTCTGCCAAATTTAAAAATTACCAAGGACCACCAAAGGACCAGGATTTCCTTTTTTGAGGGAGTGGAGGTAGTATCCTGAAAGTAACAGGAAGAGTGCGGGGAATCCCTACTCAATTCCCACAGTACCGTGGATCCCAGCTGGACTCTGTACCAAAGTCCAAAGCAGGATTCATCTGGGCTAGCTTGGGGTTTTAGGCCAAGGCATAAGTAATTAGGGTCCATCATAGGGTGAGTGATAAGGGAGTGGAGAGGGTGGGAAAGCTTCTAAGACTGAGGAGAAGAGCTATTTTAAAAATATTTCTTGAAGACATTCTTCGAAAATAATACCCTCTGTGTTGGAACTATAACAAAACACCTCATTAAAAATCATCTTGACAAGTTTGCGGATCAGTTTGAACCCTTTGAGACAGGTTATGTGTCTAGTGCTACTTGTTCACAGCAGTGCAGGAAGGCTGTAATTCGAAAGAGTGTGCACTGAATGCCTAGAATCTTTCAATCTTTTCTTTGCTAAATATGATTAATACTACACTACAGAAGTTTTCTTTGTCTTTTCTGACATCAGCGTTCAAAGGAAACTCTAAAACATAGTGCAAATATAATGTACCTCATTTTCTTGCTTCTTAAGACACCCATCCTCCCATTCTGAAATTGACATACATTTTTCACTCAACCTATTCATTTAATGTGGTAGTGTTCCTTCTTTCTTTCTTTTTTTTTTTTAAGATTTTATTTATTTATTTGACACAGAGAGAGAGAGATTACAAGTAGGCAGAGAGGCAGGCAGAGAGACAGGGAGAGGAGGAAGCAGGTTCCCTGCTGAGCAGAGAGCCCGATGTGGGCCTCGATTCCAGGACGCTGAGATCATGACCTGAGCCGAAGGCAGAGGGTTTAACCCACTGAGCCATCCAGGCGCCCTGTTCCTTATTTCTTTGAAAAACTTTTATTAAATCAAGGATGTATGTTATAATCTGTAGGGTCTTAGGGTAGAAGAGACAGTGAAAGAGTTAAGAGCATGAACTCTGGGTTAGACAGAACAACATTTAAATTCTTCCTTCATCAAGTACTCGTTCTGTAACTTTGGGCCAGATACTCAATTTTTCTAAACCTGAGCTTTTTTTTAAAGATTTTATTTATTTATTTGACAGAGAGAGATCACAAGTAGGCAGAGAGGCAGGCAGAGAGAGAGAGGAGGAAGAAGGCCCCCCACTGAGCAGAGAGCCTGATGCAGGGCTCGATTCCAGGACCCTGAGATCATGACCTGAGCCGAAGGCAGAGGTTTAACCCACTGAGCCACCCAAGCACTCCAAAACCTGAGCTTTCTTATTTGCAAAATGGGGATAATAATACCTACTTTGTAGTGTTTTGAGAATTAATGAGATAATATATACCGAATAGGATTGAATGGTCAATTTAATATAAGCTATTATGATATACTCATTTACTTTCCTCTCTCACCCATGAACAATAAGTATTATCCAGCTCATACTCCTGAGAGCTGAGGGAAAATTGATCAAACCACGAGTATATATGGAGGATCTTTTATGTATTCAGCACAGTACCAGGCACTTTGAGGAAAGTTACCAAATCATGGTGTGGTCTCTGCCCTTTGGAAGCTTGTTAACTAGGACGTGAGGACCTATTACCTGATGTTAAAAGCCTATAACCTGAGGACAAAAGTTAAACCCATAGGTGATCGGAGAATATATCCTTTTATAATTGATATTATATAATTTAGCATCTAATTATGCAAATCAGAATAAAAGTGACTCAGCACTCTTTTAAAAAAAATGACCTTCGTTCATGGGAATAACATGGATTCTAGGGTCGGATCAGAATTGAAATCCTGATTCTACCACTTATTAGCTATGTAACCTTGGAAAAGTTATTTTCCCTGAGACTTCATTGTCCTATTGATGAATTAGGGGCAACAATATCTATGTTACAGGGTTGCTATAGGAAATAAATAAAAAGTTCATGGCCTCTACCTGGTACTTAATAGGTAGTAGTGATTATTTGATACATCTTTGTTTCCTCTAGAACATAGCACCTAGCTCAGGATTCTGTACAGAAAAATGTAAATCAGCAAATGTTTATTGAACTGAAAAATTAGCATTAGTTCTATGTTTTCTTCTTCAGGCTGTTTTATTCACTGTTGTAGTATGTAGCCTCATGGTGATCATCCAGGTGAAGTAAATCAGTGGACAATTTGTGGGGTTATATTTTCAGAACCCATCTACAATCTGGAAAAGATTCATGAATTCAAATTAACTGAAAGGTCATTGTCTTCAGTATCTCACTGATGAATATTGTAGCAGTCAATTCCAGTAGGAAATGGTATAAATTTCTTCCTTGATCTTCACTATACTGTATATATGTTACCTTACGGCACATACTCTATACTGGCAAGTGTATTGCTTTTCATATTAGATGTTCCCGAGAAAAACAGCAAATTACAAAGTTAATCAGTGACTTCTCCTATAAGGAGATCACTTTCTGGTTATTTTGTCAGGGAAACATTTGATTTGGAAAAAAAACTCTCCCTGTTAATTAAAAAATATCCTAGGCTTAATCTCATACTAATTAGAGCTGGGCTTTAATTCATTTCATAAACATGTGTAAGCTCCCACACACTGTACAAGGAATTGTGCTAGGGGCTATGGGGTAAAAAAGATAAATAAGAGGTATTCTCTATTTTTTTTTAAAGATTTTATTTATTCATTTGACACAGAGAGAGAGATCAGATCACAAGTAGACAGAGAGGCAGGCAGAGAGAGAGGAGGAAGCAGGCTCCCTGCTGAACAGAGAGCCCGATGCGGGCCTCCATCCCAGGACCCTGAGATCATGACCTGAGCCAAAGGCAGAGGCTTTAACCCACTGAGCCACCCAGGCGCCCAGTATTCTCTATTTACAAAGGGTTTTGAGCCAGAGAGGTGTACAAAAAGAATTATAACATAAGGTAGAATATTATTAAGTGGCTTAAGAAAGTCACAACGCGCTTTAGGACCACGAAAGATGAAAAGATTGATTTCTGTTGGAGAAACTGAAAATTCTGGGTGGCAATGGGACCTAACTTCAATTTCTGATATAAACTGAGATCTGCATAAGCTCTGAAGCTCTGAAACTCCATAGGCTACTGAAAGTATTAAGTTTTATCTAAATCTTATGTCCACCTTTGGTGGAATTATTCCTACTTTTGTGACTTTGCAAACAAGTCTGATCCCTAGCTTTGACATAACAACTTCAGCAAACATTTTCTTTCTTTTTTTTTAAAGACTTTTATTTTATTTATTTGACAGACAGAGAGAGAGAGAGATCACAAGTAGGCAGAGAGGCAGGTAGAGAGAGAGGAGGAAGCAGGCTCCCTGCTGAGCACAGAGCCCGATGTGGGGCTCGATCCCAGGACCCTGAGATCATGACCTGAGCGGAAGGCAGAGGCTTTAACCCACTGAGCCACCCAGGCGCCCAAACATTTTCTTTCTTAAGCTTCCTCATTACCTCCCTTCCACAAGCTGGCAGTCTTTAGGAGACCAACCCAAAATGTACCAGCTTTCTTAGTTTCTGATTGAAATGAAATCTGTTAATATTATGTTTGTATTTTCTAAGGGTAAAAGTTGTGGACTGGCTCTTTCTTTCTTTCTTTCTTTCTTTCTTTCTTTCTTTCTTTCTTTCTTTTTAGATTTTACTTATTTATTTGAGAGAGAGGGAGAGGGACAAGCAGACTCCCTGCTGAGCATGGAGCCTGATGTGGGACTTGATCCCAGGACCCTGGGTTTACCACCTGACCCAAAAGCAGATGCTTAACAGACTGAGCCACCCAGGTGCCCTGGCTCTTTATTTCTGACAACCTATTTTGCTTCATAAAAATATCAAATTTATCAATAAAACAAATCTCAAAAAGAAAAAACAAATACATGTTACTTTAAATATAAACATTTATGAAATATTGAAACCAAGCACTTATGAAAACTATATTTTAAATGCTCCTTTAGAGGGTTTTTTCTGGGAGATAGGTAAGTTAAGGTTTCTCAAAATAAATGCTAATGAAGCTTAGATTAAAGACCTCTTCTTTTTTATTTCTTGGTAAATCTCCTTCTAGTAAGCATAGGCCTTCATAATTAGGATCATCTGTCTCAGATTTTTTTCTCTGCTGATTTGTTGTGGATAAATGCTTCTAAAAATCTCTGAAAGGCAAATGCTAGTGGGAGGCAGTTTCCATGGTGACTTCAGAGTTTGTATTGTTGTTTTTAGACATCATAAATATGAGGGCTGCTTTTGCTTGTTTCTGTGCAGATCTTACTCATGGTATGAAAGGTTGTAGGGTAGAAGGTGAGGAGGGTTATGGTTAGCCCAATGGCCTGGACCTCCTGTGGTATATGTTTAGAATCTTTGTGTCTTTCGTGTCTATGTGTCTAACTGTATCATTTCATACTGAATCTGATCTGAGGTGGACATATAACTCAGATACCAAATGAGCACACTACAGAAATATGCAGGCAGCATACACAATGGAGTCGGGGGAAGGGTTTCCATAATGAGTGAATGAAAGTTGATGAATGTATCTTAATAAAGCAGAAATACACTTACTTGCTTTCCTGAAAACTCATTCCCTCTCCAAGCGAAACTCATTTAATGTTTAGTGTAAGAGGAGGAAGAGGAAGCCATTGCTTCTTTCAAAGTCAAATTCAAATTCATTTCCCTTTATCACCATAATGGAAATATTTATAAAACATTAATATTAAGAGAACGAGTGCCTGCACATTATACAACATCTGTAATAACTTCCTTTACACTAAGACAGGTATTTCCAGATATATCTCTAATATCCATCTATCTACCTGTCCTGGAATTTAAAACTCTAGTTCCCCCTCAAATGTTGCCTTCCAACATGTCTAGGAAAGAATTTAACCCTTTTTAGAAAGCCTGGCCTTTGTTCTGTGCTCCTGGGTAATTTCTAAGCCCCTGCAATGTCTTGCCCTATGTAAGTGTCGTTGTTTATCTGGGGGCTTTGGGGTCACACAGATAATCCAACAATGTGATTTAGGGTGGCGGCTTTGGGTCATGCAGTATCAGTTGACCTACAGAGTTGGAGACTGGGGTCAGCTACATGGGTGGACAACCAGATCCACATGACTGAGCTCCAATAAAAACTCTGAACACAAAGACTCAGGCAAACTTCCCTGGTTGCAATAGTCACTGCGTATTGCCACATGTGGTTATCAGGAAAGTTAGCATTGTCTACAACTCCACTGGGAAAGGATAGCCAGAAGCTCCACCTGTAAAACTTTCCTGGATTCTGCCCCTCGTGTCTCTTCCTTTGGCTTATTTTCATCTTTAACCTTCCACTGTGATAAACTGTGAGTATAACAGCTTTCAGTGAGTTCTGTGAATCCTACTAGCTAATTATCAAAACTGAGGGTAGTCTTGGAGACCCTTGAACTTGCAGTTGGTGTCAGAAGTGAGGGTGGTCTTGAGAATAGTCCTCTAACTTTGCACAACTTTGGTTAAATTAGCACACTAAAGCATGGAGAAGTTGGTGAAGTCCCCTCCTGTCACAGATTGGGTTCCCCAGGAAGCATCTTGAGACTCAGATCTGTACACAGCAGGCATACTGGGGGACTGCTCTAGGAACAACCCCTGTGAAGGAGTAAGGGAAGCGGGATTGGACAGAGGGAGATCATTGAACATCAATGTAGTCACAACAGCCATTCTCAGCTGCTCCCATGGGAAGCTCAGGAGCTTGAGGTGGCCTTTCAGAGTTGTCATGAATGAAGCCCTTTATACGAACCCTCTTCACCCCCTCCACTTTTGACCAATCATTACATGTGGGTTACACCTGGAGAGGGTGTAACTCTTTGGGGAAGCAGCAACCATCCGCTGAGGGATGTGCCTGGGGAGAGACTCAGCTGTGAGTCATCAGCAGCCAACACTCTTAACAGCTGGGGAACTTGGTGCCTCTGGCATAAAGATCTGGATTTTGCGCCATATTATCCACTACACCTTCCTTTTCAATTTTCTCTGGGCTCTACTGAGTGGCTGTCGGGGCCAGGGACAACTTAATTGGCTCTCACTTTGTGAGATGAATATCACAAACCATGGTGTAGGTGTTCTATTTGGAAAACCTCATGTAAAAATACATGTCTCTACAAAATAAAATACTTGAGAGACTTTCCATTTACCTCTTTTCTCTTGGCAAGTAGAGAGCAAAGAGATAATGGAAGTCTGTGGGAACAAGGAAAGAGAAATGTAAAGCATTAAACAAGAATTCCAAATGGATATAAGACAGTACGGAAATTTTCATGTGTGTTTGTAGAGAAAGATGACAGGGATGGAGCTAGAGAGTATAATGCCAAGTGAAATAAGTCAGTTAGAGAAAGACAAATACCACAAAATTTCACTCATATGTGGAGTTTAAGAAACAGAACAGGAGTGCCTGGCTGACTCAGTCAGTAGAGCATGTAACTAATTCTTGATCTTGGAGTTGTGAGTTTGAACCTCATGTTGGGTGTAGAGATCACTTAAAAATAAAATGTATATGAAAATCAGAAACAAAGTAAATAAGCAAAGGAAAAAAAAAGAGAGAGAAACCAAGAAACAGACCTTTGATTATAGAGAACAAATTGATGGTTTCTAGAGGAGAGGTTAAACAGGTGATGGGGATTAAGGAGGACACTTGTGATGAGCACCAGGTGTTATATGGAAGTGTCGAATCACTATATTGGACACTTGAAACTAATATTACTGTATATTAACTATACTGAAATTAAAATAAGAAAATAATAGATATATGAAACAAAAAACAAATAATTAAAAAATAAAATAAAATTCTATTTCTATTACAAAAAGATACCAGAGGCTTAATATGACAAAAGAGTAAAATATGTCAATGATATTTTAATGTTGATTACATGTTAAAATGGTAATATTTTGGATATACTGTGATAAAGAAACTATATTATCATTAATTTTACCTGTTCCTTTTTAGTTTTTTAAGTGTGGCTCTTAGAAAATTTTGAAATACATATGTGACTTGCATTTTATTTCTATTGGATAGCACCTTCTTTTTGTAAGTAAACTCTACCCCCAATGTTGGGCTCAAACCCATGACCCCAAGATCAAAAGTCACATAGTGTACAGACTGAGCCAGCCGGGCAGCCCTATTGGATAGCATTTTTCTGAACAGTCTCTCAGAAAATTCCTGGGACTGTGGAAGAAGGGGAGTGTATAGCAGAAAAGTATTCACTATAAGATAAATTTATGGCAATAAATAAAATTTCATAGCTAATCTAAAAATTCTAACTGAATTTTGTATTTTACTCTATATAACCTATCTCTGTATTTTAACATAAGAAATGTTTTAAATTAGCACCAGGTAAACAAAACACACACTCCTTCCCTGTCTTGCTAATGGGCAAGATGCTTTGAGTTGAGTTTATTAATTCAAAAAGTATTTTACTGAACTGAAACCAGCAGAAATTACCTGGAACATCCAGTATTAGGTGAACTCCTACAGTATCTAGAAAGCCACGATATATTGAAAGCCTAAATATCCATAAATACATGGATATATATGGCGATGGCTTTTTTCTTCTCTTTTCGTGGCCCTCTGTTTTCCTCATTGTGTGTTCTTGGTGCCTTTGTCAAAAGTTAATTCGTCATATATGCATGGGCTTATTTTGAGACCCTCAGTTCTGTTCCATTGCTCTATGTGTCCATCTTTATGCCAGTAACATACTGGTTTTTTGTTTTTGTTTTTAAGAGAGAGAGAGGGTGGGGCTGGGGCAGATGAAGAGGGAGAATCTCAAGCAGGCTCCATGCCCTACGTGGAGCCCAATGCGGGACTTGATCTCACAACCCGGAGCTCATGACCTAAGCTAAAAACAAGAGTTGGCTGCTTAACGGACTGAACTGCCTGGGTGCCCTGACACCGTACTGTTCTGATGACTGATGCTTTAAATTTAGTTTGAAATCGGGACCTAACCTTTGCTATTTCTCAGGGCTACTGGGGGTCCTTCATGGACCCATACACATATTTGGAGGGCAGCTTGTGGGTGCATAGATGCAGGGACTAGCTGCAGGCACACACTGAGGTAGAGCTCTATGACAGTTGTCAGGGCTGGATTTAAGCTCACAAACAGCCGGGCAGGTCTTGGCTGTCAGTGTGCACCTGTGGGGCTGCAGAGACTGGAGGAGCCAGCTGCCAGTGTAGATTTCAGACCTGAGTGGTGGGGGGAGGCGAGCAGAGGGAGTAGGGAAGGGCTCAGGCAGCTGGTGTCTGCAATCTGCAAAACCCGGGGAAGGGGGCATGTGTGAAAACCTCAGCAGTGAACTCTGCAAAGGGTCTGGGATGGCTTGACTTTGTTTTTCATCTCTGCCTTAATACTCAGCACTTTGTACTCTCTTATCACTGCTTTTTTATACTGTGTTGGTCAGTGCCTTTCACACAATGTGAACACTATAAATGTTTGCTGAATATGGGCACTTTGTGAAAGTGTCCCTTTTAAGATTAGGATGCTGATCTGGTCGTGAAGAGAAGTGTTTGTTACTTTATTTCAACAGAGTTGTACTTTTATTTTATTTTATTTTATTTTATTTTATAAGATTTTATTTATTGGGGCAGCTGGGTGGCTCAGTCATTGGGCACCTGCCTTTGGCTCAGCTCATGATCCCAGAGTCCTGGGATCAATCCCCACATCGGGCTCCCTGCTTGGCAGGGAGCCTGCTTCTCCCTCTCCAGCTCTTCCATGCTTGTGTTCCCTCTCTTGCCATCTCTCTGTCATAAATAAATAATATCTTTTAAAAAAAGATATTATTTATTTATTTGAGAGGAGACAGAGAGAGCATGAGCTGAAGGAGAGGGAGAAGCAGACTCCCTGCTGAGCAGGGAGCCTGATGCAAGGCTCGATCCCAGGACACGGAGATCATGACCTGAGCTAAAGGCAGACACCTAACAGACTGAACCATCCAGGTACCCATAGCATGATTTTAAATATGGAAAATAAAAGATGCAAAATGTCAAGACCCTTTTATAGAGTGGGGTATTGGCTTTCCCCCCACCTTTTTTCCCTACAACTGCCCACAAAATTTGTTTCCTGATTAAGCCAGCGACAGATGCTTCAGCATTGACTAGTGGTAATTTTCTGAGACTTCGGTTTTCCAATATCGAGTTACAAATCACATTATAAATCATGGGTTTCTGTTGAATCCAAGATACCCTTTACTTTGGTTGCCTTGAGAAGCATCACAACAGTCGTTCCTCACTTAGTTTGGTGCATTTAAGTGTTTAACATCACTAGGAAGAAGTAATCTCTTATGCCAGATAGTCCAGGCAAATCTAAAAATGTCCGTGGGGAAATGGATGAACATAGCATGGGCACAAAGGAAGAAGTCTTCTTTTTTTATTTTTATTTAAATTCTACTTAGTTAACATACAGTGCAATATTGGTTTCAGAAGTAGAATACAGTGATTCGCCACTTATGTACAACGCCTGGTACTCACCATAACACGGGCCCTCTTTGACACCCATCACCCATCTAGCCCATCCCCACCCACCAGGAAGGAGTCTTCTTAATTTTATTTTTTAAAAACTAGTTTACCCTAATATTCAATCCAGGATCCATAACTCCATAGCTCCTTCATGACCACTACCCAGATCCGAGCTACAATCATCTCTCGCTTGAATTCCTGCTGATTCCACCTTTGATCCCCACCCCGCCCCCTACAGTTTATTCTCTACACAGAAGCCAGATGATCTGATAATGTCATTCCGCTCAAAACCCTCCAGTGGTTTCCCATCTTACTCAGAGTGAAACCAAGTTTCCATTATGGTCCTTAAGGCCCTACGTGATTTAATCCCCTGATAACTCTTTGACCTTATCTCTCATGACTCAAACTCTTCATTACAGGCTTACTGGCATTTTTTTTTATATTTCTTGAACTCATCACACACACTCATATCTCAGGAACTTTACATTTGCAGTTCCCTCTGCCAGGAAAACTCTTCTTTCAAATATCGACTTGTTTCATTCTTCATTGCGTTTTGATGTCTGCTCAAAGGTTACTTTCTCAAAGAGGCCTCTCCTTTTCTTTTTTCTTTTTTTTTTTAAAGATTTTATTTATTTGTTTGACACAGAGAGAGAGATCAGATCACAAGTAGGCAGAGAGGAAGGCAGAGAGAGAGGAGGAAGCAGGCTCCCCGCTGAGCACGGAGCCCGATGCGGGCCTCGGATCCCAGGATCCTGAGATCATGACCTGAGCCGAAGGCAGAGGCTTTAACCCACTGAGTCACCCAGGCGCCCGAGGCCTCTCCTTTTCGACAACAAAAGAATATTCTCTATATCCCCACCAATTTTACTCTGTATCTGCATTGCTGTACTTGTTACCACTGGGCTATATACTTAATCCTTTTTTATTTGCACTAACTAGAATGTCAGTTCTATGAAGGTAGGGACTTTGTCTGATTTACTCTCTGCTGGTTTTTTTAGGACCATACCTGGTACATTTTAAGGCTTTGGCAAACACTTATTCAATGATTTATTCCAGATATTATGACTCCTACCTAACAGAATTCGCCTCAGGCCCACATAAGCATATTCTGGGCTCTATTTTCTTTGTATTAATACCTAGCAATGTCTACCATGATCCTTCCATTCCTCTCCAGGAGTGTGTAAGCTTTCCAAAGGCAGGAACTAGGTCCCGAGTCACTGGGTGATGTGTAAAGGGCTAGGACCAGAGGGGAGGATGATCTTCTACATGTTACTGATTGATGGGGAAAAAAAAACAGAGTAGTAATGGGCCTCTGCAGTTCTTTTCCATTCGCATAATCCAGGCTTCTGCCCAACATGAGGGCAACTAAGAGGAATGTCATTAACATGTTTTGTTAAAAAACACTGCTTGGGGGCCCCTGGGAACACAAGCAGGGGGAGTAGGAGAGGGAGAAGCAGGCTCCCCACTGAGCAAGAAACCCGAAGTGGGGCTTGATCCCAGGACCCTGGGATCATGACCTGAGCCAAAGGCAGACACTTAACCAACTGAGCCACCCAGGTGCCCAAATAAATAAACCTTTAAAAAAAAAACAAAACCACTGCTGGATTCCTAAGGCCAGAAAATTCCAATGCCAAATTCTTGGTCATATACTATATTCTTTACTGTGTGGTTTACTAGCAAATCAATTTTGACAGCTCTTTTTCCCCAAAGAAGAGGAGGTAAAGGAGAGTGGGAAAAAATTGAGGTAAATTCCTTTTTCAAAGTCTTGATCAGAACACTTGGAGGGATGTGAACGGTAGCCATACATTCTTTAATCTGCTGGCAAGGGTCAAGATCTTTTGGATTCTAATGCTGATCTGGCCAAATCTTCAGAAGAGCTGATACTAAAGAGGGTATCATACCAAGGAAACTTGAGGGGATTTAAAAAAAATCCTATGTTGATTCCCCAAGATGTTTTAGTGGCTGCAGATCTGTATATCGGCATACATGAAGAGGGCTTTCCTCCATTTCTTACCAGACTAGGTCAATGGCAAGAATGATATAAAGGTGTGGATGTCCAGGAGGCTGATTCAGTTTAAGATTTGCGTATCATTTTTGACCGACACTGTTGTAATGCTACAAGAGCAATCAGTAAGTGTAGCATTTCAATGTCTCTATTTAAAGAAAACACTGAAAACCACAGCGACTTGTACAATAAAAAATAACTTTGTTAGCTTACTCCCAGAATGCCCTGTTTGCACCAACATTGTTAATGGGAACAGAGAAGCATTAAATAAGGACTGCAGGTGTTGTCTCAGGGGATTGGTAATTAACTCATGCAATAAAGCACCTACTTACCTTTTCATGGGTAATTATGATACTGGATCACCAATGAAACCTAGAAATATTTTAAAACTTTTAAGTTACTACCAGATGTACAAGCTTTGGGAATAATTCTTCTCAGTTTCTTTTTTAAAAAATATATATAATTATTCTGAGTTTCTTACCAATAAATTACATGCTGTATGTTTTCTTAATTTCAATTGAATATTTTTTAGTCTAAAATGAAAATAAATTGGGTGGCAATAAAATGGTATCCATAAAAGTAAAACCACTGATCATTTCACATTTCTAAGTTAGGGTTTGGTCATCATAAAGCCTGAATTACCGGCTTCTCAGAACGTCTGAAATTTAGCACTGAAAAGATCCTAGGAAACAAATAGAGAGTTTTCCCTTGGGAAAATTGCCAGAGAGAAAAAATGGCTTCTTAGTGTATTTCCCCACATTGTTTTCCCTTTGAGTTGTAAGATCCATATCCCCCAGTTTGACCTCTCTTTCATTGAACATTTATATAGCCCTTGACCACCCAGGAAAGATCACTAGCATCTCTCCTTCTCCCATTCATTGAATTTTATTGGTCTCGATCCTGAGGTTATTTAACATCACGGAGATAAATTTGAATATTTTAGATAAATCTTATACAGTTGTTTCCAAAGTATTCACTTTAACTATTACTGCATCACAAAACTAACAATAGTCATTAAATCATCAATTAAAAAGTGAAATAGGGAACTTCTGGTTTTCCTAACAATATGTAAAGAGGGTGAACAGACTGAAAAATGAACAGTTCTTCTTGGATATTAAGAGAGGAGAGTACAGGGCGCCTGGGTGGCTCAGTGGGTTAAAGCCTCTGCTTTTGGCTCAGGTCATGATCTCAGGGTCCTGGGATCGAGGCCCGCATTGGGCTCCCTGCTCAGCGGGGAGCCTGCTTCCCCCTCTCTCTCTCTGCCTGCCTCTCTGCCTCCTTGTGATCTCTCTCCCTCTGTGAAATAAATAAATAAAATCTTAAAAAAAAGAGAGAGGAGAGTACACAGGCAAACTGCTGCCCTCAAGATTGGAGAGACAGACAAGTGAATAAAGGGAGCCACAGCTTACCCAAGCAGAGACTCACAAATAGAAACTACCACAGGAACCAGTGCCAGTGTGGGAAAATCCGAACTGTAAATGAAAACTCACTGTAGGCTCAGTCCAGACAACTCAGATTTATAAACTCCAGGAGGACTCAGTTATGGGGGTCAGAGCACAATATTGTGAGATTTATCTCCAGGATCTCTACCAGATTCCCATAGCAGATACTGAAGAAAAATCACCTTGGGTTTCCTGAAGGGAAAGGGGGAAAGGAACCATTCTGAAACATTCAAGAGCACTCTATTTTTAACAAGGTCTGCCCTGAGGAGAAAGAAATTAACCAGGGTCTAACCTGCTGGGTTATCATCAGAACCTAACTAACCTGGGGAAAGGAAATGCCAAACTCTAGTCCATTCTTGCCACCTTGTCCCAGATAAGGGGAGAGAAAAAAATCTGAAAAACACCTGTGAAGTTTACATTCCAGAGGTACAGACTCACTAAAAGACTGAGACCTGATCATACATCTATAGAATGTGTCCCCTTCACTGACACCTCACCACCACATTACTAAAAGCCTATTTATAGCAGTTCCTTTTACCTAGTATATCATGTCCAGCTTTCAAGAAAAAATTACAAGAAATACCAAAAGGCCAAAAGGATATTTTGAAGAGACAGAGCAAGAATTAGAACCAGACTCAGATATGGCTGGGGTGTTAGAATTATCACACCAGTAATTTAAAACAACTATGATTAATATGTTAAGGGTTCTAATGGATAAAGTAGCATAAAGAACAGATAAACAATGTAAGCAGAAAGAGCCAAAAAGAAATGCTAGAGATAAAAAACACTGTAACAGAAATGAAGGATGCCTTTAAAGGACTTATTAAGGGACTGGACATGGCTAAGGAAAGAATCTCTGAGCTAGAGGAGATATCAACAGAAAAACCTGAAAATCAAAGAAAACAAAGACTGAGAAAAAGGAATAAAATGTCAAAAAGTCTGTGGGACAACCACAGAAGGCATGACATACACGTAATGGGAATACCAGAAGAAAAAGAGAAAGGAATAGAAGAAATATTTAAAAAAATAACTACTGAGAGTTTCCCCCAAATTAATGTCAGACATCAAACTACAAATCCAGGAGGTTCAGAGAACACCAAATAGGATAAATGAAAAACAAAAGCAAAAATACTTAGGCATATCATTTTCAAGCTATGGAAAATCAAAGATAAAGAAAAAAGAAAAAAAGAAAAAAATCATCATAGAAAACAGTGAAAAAATCTTAGCTATAGAGGAACAAAGATTAAGAATTACACCCAACATCTCATGATCAATGCAAGCAAGATGAGAGTAGAGTGAAATATTTGCAATGCTGAGAGAAAAATAAATCACCAACTTAGAATTCTGTACCTTCAAAATTTTGCTTCAGAAGTGAAGGAGAAATGAAGACTTTCTCAGCCAAACAAAAATTGAGGAGAAAG
Organism: Ailurus styani; assembly: GCA_002007465.1. NCBI lineage: Eukaryota > Metazoa > Chordata > Mammalia > Carnivora > Ailuridae > Ailurus > Ailurus styani. The sequence goes on along the minus strand of LNAC01000645.1, from coordinate 355,120 downwards.
AAAAATATTGTATGATATCACTTACATGTGAAATCTAGAAAAGTCAAACTCACAGAAACAGAGTAGAATAGTTGGGTGGTTACCAGGAGTTGGAGTGTGGGGGAATTGGAGAGATGTACTTTGAGGGTAAAAACTGTAACTAGAAGATGAATAAGTTCTGGGGATCTAATACATACAATAGAGATTATAGTCACTAATGCTGTATTATAAACTTCAATGTTCCTGAGAGACTAGATCTTAATTGTTCTTGCCACAAAAATGAAATGATAATAATGTGATGTGATAGAGGTGTTGGCTAACACCATGGTGATAATCATATTATAGTATACAAATATGTCAAATTAACTTTAAACATACACAATATTATATGTCAAGTACATGTTAATTTTTAAAAATTAAGAGAATTTTTTTGCAGTAGATCTGCCTTGTGGAACATGTTAAAAGAAATTCTTTAGAGAGAGAGAAAACAATACAGGTAAGAAATTTGGATCTACATAAAGAAAGGAAGAGCTTCAAAGGAGGAATAAGTGAAGCTAAAATAAAAACTTTTTTTAAAAGATTTTATTTATTTATTTGACAGAGAGAGAGACAGCACAAAAGGGAACACAATCAGGGGGAGTGAGAATGAGAGAAGCAGGCTTCCCGCTGAGCAAGGAGCCCGATCCAGGACTCAATCCCAGGACCCTAGGATCATGATCCCAGCCGAAGGCAAATGCTTAAACTGAGCTACCCAGGTGCCTCCAAATTTTTCTTATTCTTAATTGATTCAACAGATAACAGTTTGTTCATAAACATAATAGCAAGAATGTATTCAATTATATATGTTTAGGGATTATTATATATAAGTGAAATGAACAATAGCAATGACATAAAGAATGAGGGGAAAGAATCAAGATAATTTTGTTATTATAAAGTACTGACACTACCTGTGAAGTGGTATAGTGTTGTTTGAAAGTGGATTTGGATTACTTGTAAATGTATATTGCAAACTCTAGGGTAACCACTAGAAAGGGTAAAAAAAAAAGAAGTATAACCAATATGCTAAGAAATGAGAGAAAATGGAATCATAGGGCGCCTGGGTGGCTCAGTGGGTTAAGCCTCTGCCTTCGGCT